>JBCFYV010001745.1:0-98256 GCA_039000515.1 Timema cristinae
AGCTATAGATGCAGGAAGTCGGGAAGAAAATGGGATTTAGGCACTTTTAGTTATTCCTGCCAAAATTCCTATTTCAATAGACTGATTTATAAAACTCAAATAAAAAATATAATTCCATCTACCAAAATTTAATATCCAAGAGATATCTATTAATAAAACTCCAATAAAATAAAACGATTAATATTATCATCACCAAGCATATAATCCTCTTTATATATAATTACTAAAGAAGAAATAAACAAAACTAATCTTATAAACATTATAGATATCGAATCAATTAATAAAGTCATAACAATTGGGCATGAATTAAATCTAAATGATTCCCACTCAATAAAATAAACCAAATCAAAAATTAATACCTAATCTAAATAAAATCAACATAACAAATATTAAAGAAACAAAACTCAATATACCTAAAGATACCCCAAACAAATAATTCAATAATAATCAATATTAGAAATATATTACAATTATAATAACACCTCATTATTGATTGACTAGCTATAACTATTAATAAACAAATCAAAAATCTTAGTAAAATTAATATGTAAGAAATAATATCACAACCTATAAAATAACTTAAATTACACCAAATTCTTCACTTAACATTAACAAAAAAGAATAAAAAAAGTATCATTAGTAGTATTACCTGAACTAATCATCAAGTGCTTTTATTAAACTTAAAGGAATCAAAAATAAAATAAATATAATAAATGTTAACATTGCAATACACTAAACGTTTGAAAGTAATCACTACCATGAGTACCAATTATAGAAACCAAAATAGATAAACCTAATGAACCTTCACAAACCCCTAAAGTTAAAATAATTATTATGAAATAAATATCAAAGCTAAATAAACTAATATATATAACAAATAAAATAAAATCAAAATTATAAATTCAAGTCTTAATAAAACTACTAATAAGTGTTTACAATTAGAGGAAAACAATAGCATCCACAAACAATTTTATATATAAACAATGAATTAAATGCAAATGTATTACCATTAGTTTTAATAATTAAAAAAATACTGATCTTGTAAATCAGAAATGGGATTAAACCTATAAAACTCGGATAAAAGGACTAAATAAAGCTTATTTTAATTCCCAAAATTAATATTTTAATTAAACTATTATCTGGATCATCTTCAGTACAATCATAATAACTATCACAACAAGCACTTTTTATAGTATTCATAAGATATTATCTATCAATTGGATTAATAATCATTTACAAACTACACTTATTTCATTAATATTAGATTCAATCACTTCAACATTCAGATTATCTTATCTACTATTGCTAGTATTTTTTGGAGGAATATTAGTATTATTTATTTACGTAAAAATAATCGCATCTAATGAAATGTTCTCAACCTCAATTTCAACTTTAATTGCCTCAATGGCATTATCAACAATTTTTATATCAATAATCAAAATAGATTCTAATATTATATATAATAATACTAATATGGAACTAATAAGAAATATGAATGAAATAGAAATAATAATAGTCGACGGTATCCGTCTGGCGAGCGAGCGAGCCGTCGAGACTGAACGAAAAGACGTAAAAGACCCCCCCCGATAATACATGAAACTGGTCACGACTTCCGTCCGAAGGTTACACGTCCGAGACATGTAGTTACGAATTCGAAGCAACATGTCCGAGACATGTAGCTACGAGTTCGAAGATACATGTAGTTACGAGTCCGAAGCTACATGTCCGAGACATGTAGCCACGAGTCCGAAGAAACATGTCCGAGACATGTAGATACGGGTCCGAAGCAACATGTTCGCGTCGACTTTTATCCGGAGGTGTGTGTAAATAAAAAAAAAATTCTCGGTAAAACGGTTCACTACTACGGGAGGATTATGGGACACACGCACGGGTAAAAGTATTCGAACACTCGACTCCTGTACAAAACGTATCGATCACAAAGAGACGTAACCAACCCTTTTAAAACGAGAGCAAATCCACTGGACGTTTGAACCCAGAAACCAATTTCAGGTTCACTTTCAGCAAGATCGAACGGAGTTTGATCAGTTTAAGAATAAATTAATACCAGACCAACAGGAATTATAATTAAAATAAATCAAATATGGAACCGGTATTTATATAAACCCAATAGATTAGATCTCCCAACTAACAAAAAAGCAAAGATAGTATAATTATAGCCAAACTTTACTTGATAAGAAATAGTAGTAAATAATAATAATAATAATAATAATAATAATAATAATAATAATAGCTAATAATTGTATAAACTCTTTTATTCTCAAGCAATATAAAATAAATAATAAGCGTAGATTTAAAAAAAAATCACAGACACGTAACCAACCCTTAAAGACTATTTATTATTTTTCGATCTCGGAGAGAAGAGTATAAGATCATCACCATCTAGTCCGACTATCTCGATATGAGATTGTTATTATATTAAGATTCGACGGTCGAAGAGGGGTGGCCCGCCACTCGCCACACTCTTTGCACTCTTGGGAGCGCGTGGAGCCGTGGGTCACCACGCGTCTTCCGGAGGCCCCTGGGGCCCCGGGCCTGCGCCAACCGTCAGCGCCGCCTACGGCGGGGGACAGGTCTCCTCCCGGCGGACGTCGCCGCCTCCCGTGGGTCCACCCGTTTGGGGGGGGGGACTGGTTTTCCGTCTGTCTCGGGGGCGGGCGTCGATCTAAGAGTCAAAATATTTACTAATTAATACACTCGAATTTTTTTTTTTTTTTCGATTTTTTAAAATTTAAAAAAAAAAATTCTGGAACGTTCTCGATCCGTCGGCGTCGCGTCGCGTCGCGTCGGCGTCGGCGTCGCCTACGGTTCATCCGTCAAATGGGCCCACGCCGTCGGTAGGGTACCGGCCGTCGAGGTCGCCCGTCTCGCGCCCGGTCCTCACCCCGCTTCGTCCTTTCAGGCGAACCCGGTACGTTATCCCGGTCCCGTGCGGAGCCGCCTCCCGACGCCGCGCGGCTTCCCGAGAGACGTTCCCGTCACCTCCGCCGGTCCGTCCGCTCTGCCGGTCGCCTCGGGATCGGTCCCCGCGTGTACCGGCTCCGCCTAATACCTGTGATGGGCCCCCTCGCCCTCACCAACGCGGCCGGGGGGGGCCCGGGGCGGCGTCGGTCTCTTCGTTTTTTTTTTAAAGTTATCGCTTCTCGGCCTTATTGGCTAATCTCGCCGTTCCTTTGGATCACGAACTACACGTTTCCGTATAAATCAACGCCAGATCTCTTCAATATTTCATCAAAGTCCATCAACAGTCCGTCCAGGTGGTCGTCAACTGTCCGTCATCCGTCCATCAACTGTCCGTCTACTGTCTGTCTACTAGTCCGTCCGAAGTCCGCAGGATCGCCGACAACATCATCACAGGCCGGTTCTCGGAGCCGGCCCATTGTACTCTTATTCTGTCGTGTTCGTCGTGTCCCAGTTTACCAGTGTTCCATCTAACATTTAAATACGGTTCCAAAGTGAATTTCCAGCTCTCTAGGTGTGGCAGTACCAGTGCGGTGTAAACTTAGTCACAGCCATCCACCTCAAGTTAGTACGGCCTACAACTCAGGAACCTGTGGGCCGATTTTAACGTTCTTTGTGTCGTCTTATTTGTGGTAAAGTCCTCTTCGTCCACGTCCCTGTTTCGTCGTTCCACCCTTAACACCCGCCCCACTGGGGTTGGGAATCTGATTGAAGACTGCGCGCCACCATGCACCACCTCCCGGTGGGCGTGGTGCCTACCACCAGGGAAACTCCGGCTCTGACCACTTCTAGATCCAACCTGGCCGCCACCACGGCGGTCAGCAGCATCACCACCACCACCACCACCACCATCACCACGGCCAGCAGTGTCTCCACGGGGTGCATTGTCACCGCCTCCGTGGGGGCAGTATCCACTACTGCTGGCTACACCATCCCGGCGAGTACCCAGGCCTCATTAGACCTGGGTACCAACTCATATACGTATACGTCCACTGAAGATCGGCTCGCGGCCATCCGCCAGAGGGCCCAGGCCGCCGCCGACGCCCTGGGGGTGGGGTTAACCCCCGTCCACGGACCTCTGGGCCCACCGATCGTGGCCAAGCCCCTGCCGGACGTCCCCCTCCCTCAGAGGACCACCCGGCCCACCAAGGGGGCCAACTCCTCGGAGGAAGAGGGGAGCCAACCTGACACGGGGGACTGGGCCGTGGTCCCCCCCAGAAGACGTCACCGTGCCTCGGCACGGAGTTCCGAGGAGATGGAGGCGTCTTCTGACTCCACCGGGGCCTCCTCCCCCACCCTCTACAAGACTACACGGACCTACGCGGGCAAGCGGAAGAGCCGTGATGGGGACCGCAGGAGCCCTCCTAAGAAGTCGGCAGCCAGGAGCGGCCACTCCTCCAGCCGGTCGGACGTCCTCCCGACGCCGTCATCTGGGTCCGGTACGGGTAAGCTGACGTCTTCAGTACCGTCCCGTGCCATCCCCCTAGCTGCGGCTTTGCCACAGGTCCCCCGCGGGAAGAATGCCGCGGCGAGTAGGGACCCCCGAGGGGCACAGGCTGTGGCCCGTGCCGCCCCCGGGGGGACCCGTGGCTCAACCGCTGGCGACCCCAAGGGTTCGGGTGCGATCCGCAAGGATCCCCGACCCGATGGCAAGGCAGCAGCTAACCCTGAGAGAAGCGGGACCCAAAGAGTCCCGGTGATAGTGTGTGAAGGGGATTTCCGTGTGAACCCCTTCACGGCCACCAAAGCGCTCAGCCGCGGACTCGGAGGTGATCTCCGGATCAAGTGGTCCTCCAACAGGGTGACGTTCTCCGTCTTCACCCTGGAGGACAGGACCCTTCTTCTGGAGAGACTCATCTCTCAGGGCTACCAACCCTACACCTTCCTCCTGGACAGCGAGAGGGACGGGCGGCTCGTGGTCCGCGGTCTCCCGTTGTGGACCCCCGCTCAGGACATCCACTCCGAGCTCACTGACATGGGCTATGCGGTAAGGAGTGTCACACGCTTGGGTGCGCGCGCTGCCGGCCAGGATCAGCCGGAGAAACCGTATCCCTTGTTCCTTGTGACTCTGGTTGGACGCCAGCAGTTACAAGCTCTGACCAAGGAGACGGTTATTTCGAAAGTGCGAGTCACTTTCGAATCTTTCCGGAGGAAGAACCTGGCTCAGCAGTGCCATCGTTGCCAAGGGTTCGGACACCCCTCCGTATCCTGTTTCAGGAGTGACAAGTGTGTCAAGTGCGGGGGTGCACATACGTCGGCGGCCTGCGAGCGCCCACGCTCGGAACCCGCCAGATGCGCCAATTGCGGTGGTCCTCACCCCGCAAATGCCGGCATCTGTGAGGTACGCAAACGGTTCGTCGACTCGCACAAGCGCTCGACCAGCGGAGGCGTACCATCGCAGTCCAGACCTCAGTATCGTCCGGCGCCCCCCCCCTTGTCAATGCCTGGGACTTTCCCTTCTTCCAAGAGGCAGGTCAGGCGCCGCGACGCCGGGCGTCCAACCGGCGGCTAGGCAGCCTGCCGCTGCTCCCCGCACTACCACCCGTGCCCCACCTCACCCTCCAGCTGCAGGGACCGCCGATCTCAGGTCCCTGATCCACACTCTCACCGAGATATGGGAGCTTTTCCGCTCGCTCCATATCTGTGAGAAACTCCCCTACCTGAGGGAGTGTCTGACCCGCTTCGTGGCCGCCCCGGACTGGGGAGGTAAGATTCAAATCCTTACCGAAGTGTGTCAGGCTTTATTTGACTGATGAGGTCAAACTCCTCCTCTGGAATTGTAAATCGCTGGTCGTTAGGATTCCCGAGCTCCTCCAGATGTTGACCGACATGGCTGTCGACGTGGCCTTTCTGACGGAGACGTGGTTCAGAGCGGACACCGTCTTTCAGGTTCCGGGCTTCTCCGTCTACCGGGTGGACCGAGGTGGGCACCGGAGGGGGGTGGCGTGGCCCTGTTGGTTCGGTCTCGCCTCCAGCACCACCAGACGGCCGTCCCGGGGCTCTTGTCCCTGGAGGCGGTCGCCGTGCGGCTGTTGGGTGCCGCGTACTCGGTCACTCTCGTTTGCGTCTACGGTCCTCCTCGGGTGGTCCTGCAGGCGGCCGATTTGGCCGTGTTGCGTGCTCTCGACGCTAGCGTTGTGCTAGCGGGCGACTGGAACGCCAGGCACGTCTCTTGGGGGTGCGTGGCGTCTCAAGCGCGCGGCACGGTCCTGAGGAGGTTTGCCGACAGGACGGGCCTATTTATCCACTGCCCTCATCTGCCCACCTACTTGCCAGATCACCCTCGTCACCATCCCAGCTACCTGGACCTGATCCTGACCACGAGGAGGCCGTTTCTGACACCTCTGGTCACCCATCTCTCCTCCGACCACAATCCAGTGACCGGCGTTATGCGATTTCTTCCTCTCCAGACGAATGCGCCGCCATTGTTCAACTACCGACGCGCGGATTGGCCTAGATTCCAGGCTAGGTTAAACCGCGTTGTGGCCCCAGCTGCACCTATACCTGACGTGGGGGAGCTGGACCGTCAGGTTCAGCTCTTCACCGCCTCCCTCCTGTCGGCGGCGGAGTCCTCGATTCCGATCCGTCGACCCCCTTTGTTGGGCCCCCCACTACCCCCAGACCTGATAGACGACATGAGGCTCCGTGATGGAGCGCGTGCTCTGTGGCAGAGGAGTCGTCTCCCCCATGTCCGGGAGATATACGTCGCGCTCCGCTCTCACTGTCGGCGCAAGCTCAGACAGTGGCAGAGGGAGGCTAAGACGCGCCGTCTTGCCGCTCTCGACACAAAGGATCTCTCCTTGTGGCGTCATCTGAAGGGGATACGACACAAGAAGGATCTGATCCCCGAGCTCCGCGTGGCCGGCGGTTTGGCGTCCTCCGCCACAGACCGGTCAGAGGCTCTGGCGGTAGGATTCCAGGCTAGCTTCGCGAGACGACCGGGATCACCGGAGAGAGATCAAGCGGATCCCCCGGGGCACTTCCTTCCCCCGGTGGCAGGTCAACCCCCGTACCCCGACCTGCGGCTGGTAACCCCCTCCGAGCTGACCAGGACCGTGGCGAGGCTTCGCGCCGCGTCCGCTCCCGGGTTGGACTGGATTTCCCCCCTCCTCCTGGCCCACCTCCCTCGTAAAGCCTTCGTCCTACTTCTCCGAATCCTGAACGCAATGTTTATATTGTTGTACTTTCCCGCGCAATGGCGGGTGGCAACCGTCATACCGATCCACAAGCCCGGGAAACCGCCCGGATATCCGTCGTCCTACCGTCCCATCTCTCTGCTCTCTTGCGTCGGCAAAGTCGCCGAGAGACTGATCTTGACCAGGCTGGAGGCCTGGCTGGAGGTGCACCCCCTCCTGCCGGATCACCAGTTCGGTTTCCGGAAGGGCCTGTCGACCACCCACGCCGTCGCCACGGTCGTTGACCGGGTGACGGAAGCGTTCAACGAGCGTCGCCACTCCGGCTTCGTCTTGTTGGACGTGAAGGGTGCCTTCGACAGTGTGAGCCACCGAGGACTTCTCACGGGACTTGCAGAAGCCGGAGTTCCCTCACCCCTGCTACATCTCCTTCAGTCTTTCCTCCAGGACCGCTCCTTCAGAGTCGGCGTGGACCACCAGTTGTCAACCCCTTGTCCTGACGTGCCCGTCCCGCAAGGAGTTTCATTGTTCCAGTATGCCGACGATACAGCTCTCCTGGCGACCTCCCCCGATGCCGCGGTGATCTGGGCCAAGCTCACCATGGCGTTAAGGGGAATAATCGCCTACCTTAGTTCCAGATCCCTAGCAGTGAACGGAACGAAGACGTTGGCGATTCTGTTCACCCGCCGCAGACCGGGTCCCTTGCAGCCCCTCCGCGTCGCGGGAGAAGCGGTTCAGTGGTCACAAACAGTGAAATACCTGGGAGTGACCCTGGACCGTCACTGCAACTGGGACTCGAACCTGAGAGCGTCTGCAGGAAGAGCGAGGGGTGTCATGCTAGGACTGGCCCCACTACTGCGCCCAGCCAGCCCGTTGAACCACGGCCATAAAATTAGACTCTTCCAGGCTTGTATTATGTCCCTCCTTCTCTACGCCGCGCCTGCCTGGGCTTACCTCCCCCGCTACCGCTACTCCCCGCTCCGAGCCGTCTATCACCTGTTTTTAAGGTTGATGCTCGGACTCCCCCCCCGCACCCGAACCCGAGTCCTGCTAGACATGTCTGGCCTCCAACCCTTGGACGTGATCATCCGCGGGTTGGCAATGTCCTTCTTCTCACGGTCGCAGACCAGTCCTAACGAGATCGTCAGGGCATAGGCGATTACGACCCCCCTGCTCTTCCTTTCAGACGCATCAGAGACGATGTGGTGGGCCCCCCCGCCGGACACGGATGACCCGGGAGGTAGTCTGTGGCGTTGAGGAGCGAACGCTCCTGACCACGGCCGAGGCCGGCTTCACCAGGACGCGGCTCCGGTGCTCCGCAAGAACCCCCGGCTGGCGCTCAGTCCACCCAGAGCGCGAGCGTAGGTCCAACACCATCAGCTGTCTCCCCAACCCCACCGACCATCTTGTGGGGGTTGGGCTGTTTTGCCTCAGGACTCTGTTATTCCCCCCCTAAACAATCACCTCAACACAGAACTCTATCACTATCACATCTAAAGCCAGTTTATTTATTTTTTCTATCATTTAATTTAAAGTCTTGCTCACTATCCGTTCGCCCAAAGTGGGTTAGCCACTTCCAGTACTCGCCTCACTCTGAAGTAGAGATGAGGCGGGACACATCACTTTACAAAATTGTTATATATACTGTGTTAAATGTGTGTGCATCGTTTCCTCGTTTGTCTCTGTTCAATAAAGACGTCTGTGTTGTCCTAGTCGGTCCTCGAACTGAGGGCCGGTGTGACCCTGTCTATGTCTCCCAGTGTTACAAACTGACCTCTCCACTGCCTGTCCTACCAGTTCTACCAACCCCGGTACAGTCCCCAGCCTGCATTTCCCCAGAATTCCCCATAATTCCCCATAATTCCCTATAGACCGCCCGAGGGAGTGGGTAGTATTCCCACTCCCGATTTCCATCTCGAAAATTTTTATTTCCCCCCCTCCACCTGAATCCTACACCAGTACGGGCAAACATGCCCCCTGGGAAAAGTCCAAATTCAATTCCCGTCAGGTTTACGTATGAATTTCATACGTAATCCTGGCGGAGTACTAATCGTCCCCCCGAACCGACCCCGGAGACTCGATCGGTACATGAGCGTGCCATGTCCGGTCGTCGAACCGGGGTAGGTCGGTACCGAATCCTTCCCTCTTTTTTGGTTTCTTCCTACTCTACAGCCATCTCCCGACCCTCCTCATAGCGTTTCCCCTCTCTCCCTCACCCCCGTTTTCACTCCACAGCCCTTTTTACATTTCCTGTCGCCTCCCGCGTTCCGCGGGGGGAATTTTCCCTCTAACCAGCCCAATAATTTTTATTTATCCCCCTCTTTTGTTTCCGACACCCTGTGCGGCAAAAATCGCCCACAGGGGAGAGTTTATTTTATTTTCCCTCCAGGGCTACGTATGAAATATCTGCGTAGCCCTGGCGGAGTACTAACGTTTTTCCTCGACCGACCCCGGCGGCTCTCCCGACCGGGGCCATTCCTCCACCGCTATTCGTTTCCTATTCCCATGTTTCTTTTCCCCCCTCCTTTGTTTCTGCCTCTGCTCCCTCTCTTTCCTGTGTACTGTATGTATTTATTTTTACGGTCCTGGCGACCCATACATGAGCTATGGGGTGGGTTTTTTATATAATTTTCCCACCCCCAACCCATTGATACCAAAATTCAGCCCGCCAGGGCGCCATTGTTTTTTCTCGTTGAGTTTTGTGTTGTATGTCTATGTCGTGTTCGTTTCCGAGAGCCCTTCGGGGCTGGTGTTAACTGTCTGTCCTCTATGTTTCACATGTTTTATTAATGTTATAATCTGTTATATGTGTTACAAGAATTAAATAAAACCCTTTCAAACAAACAAACATCAAACAAACAATGTGGGTTGGCCGCTTCTATCACCCGCCTCACTCTGAAGTAGAGATGAGGCGGGACACATTACTTTGCAAAACTGTTGTATATACTGTGTTAAATGTGTGTGCATCGTTTCCTCGTTTGTCTCTGTTCAATAAAGACGTCTGTGTTGTCCTAGTCGGTCCTCGAACTGAGGGCCGGTGTGACCCTGTCTATGTCTCCCAGTGTTACAAACTGACCTCTCCACTGCCTGTCCTACCAGTTCTACCAACCCCGGTACAGTCCCCAGCCTGCATTTCCCCAGAATTCCCCATAATTCCCTATGATTCCCTATAGACCGCCCGAGGGAGTGGGTAGTATTCCCACTCCCGATTTCCATCTCGAAAATTTTTATTTCCCCCCCTCCACCAGAATCCTACGCCAGTACGGGCAGAAATGCCCCCTGGGATAAGTCCAAATTCAATTCCCGTCAGGTTTGCGTATGAATTTCATACGTAATCCTGGCGGAGTACTAATCGTCCCCCCGAACCGACCCCGGAGACTCGATCGGTACATGAGCGTGCAATGTCCGGTCGTCGAACCGGGATAGGTCGGTACCGAATCCTTCCCTCTTTTTTGGTTTCTTCCTACTCTACAGCCGTCTCCTGACCCTCCTCAATGCGATTCCCCTCTCTCTCTCGCCCCGTTTTCACTCCAAAGCCCTTTTTACATTTCCTGTCGCCTCCCGCGTTCCGCGGGGGGAATTTTCCCTCTAACCAGCCCAATAATTTTTATTTATCCCCCTCTTTTGTTTCCCACACCCTGTGCGGCAAAAATCGCCCACAGGGGAGAGTTTATTTTATTTTCCCTCCAGGGCTACGTATGAAATATCTGCGTAGCCCTGGCGGAGTACTAAAGTTTTCACCGACCGGGGCCACTCCTCCTCCGCTATTCATTTCCTATTCCACTGTTTCTTTTTTCTCCCTCCTTTGTTTCTGCCTCTGCTCCCTCTCTTTCCTGTGTACTGTATGTATTTATTTTTACGGTCCTGGCGACCCTACATGAGCTATGGGGTAGGTTTTTTATATAATTTTCCCACCCCCAACCCATTGATAGCAAAATTCAGCCCGCCAGGGCGCCATTGTTTTTCTCGTTGAGTTTTTGTGTTGTATGTCTATGTCGTGTTCGTTTCCGAGAGCCCTTCGGGGCTGGTGTTAACTGTCTGTCCTCTATGTTTCACATGTTTTATTAATGTTTATATCTTATATATGTGCTACCAAAAATAAATAAAACTCTTACAAACAAACAAACATGTAGCTACGAGTTCGAAGATACATGTAGTTACGAGTCCGAAGCTACATGTCCGAGACATGTAGTTACGAGGCCTTATTGGCAAGATCGCCGTTTAGACCTTGCGCGCGAGGCCTGATAACGAGTGAATTTGGTGTTTTGCGCGAGGAGCAAAGTGAAACCGCGTCCGGTTCGGACCGTGTCGGGACAACAACTGACGGCTAGTTCCAGACTATTCCGCTGAGGGCGCTGCCCTGAGTTTTTGTTTCGTTGCGCTGTTTACAACTGCGGTGTTTACATTAGGAGCTCTCCACCAAGCTAAGTGTGGTTGCTGGGGAGGGGTCTAAATACCCTCCTCCCGGCCGAACTTCGGGTCGGACGGAAAATCGGTTCGGCCAAATATCGTTTGGTCATACGACTCATCGATTGTGATAGCGTTCGCGAGGCTTACTACCCGGCAAAGTGAAAAACAATTTTTTTTGGAGTGCTACGTTAATTATCATTGGCTTTGCAACTTGGCTCCACGCCGGTGTAAGAGTGGGAGGAGCATCACTGAAGGGAGACTCAAGACTAGAAGTGGATCCCGAAGACATTTGGGGCCATGCACCGGCTACCGGTCGCTCCGCCCCCCACCACTAGATCGGGGGAGCCGCTAACGGCTGCCAGATGCCTATCAACGGTGACCTCGGTCACGTATACGACGACCACCGCGGTATGCAGTGTGTCTGCTTCCACCACTGCCGCGGTGGGCCATTACGCAGCACCGGCCGGGGACGACCGATCAAGGGAGAAGGGGGTGGCCTTCCACGCCACCCTCTATGGCCAAACACTGGACCGCCTCCGCACCTCAAGGAGCCAATTGGACATGGCAGAGAGGGTCACGGCCCCGTAAGGGGACCTGGCACCATCCCCGGATGTCGACGCTCCGATGGACTTGACCCAGGAGGCCCCCACGGCCACCCATACACCTCCGGAGAACTATGCCGTGCCCAATCCATCAACCGATGGGCAGCCGGCATCTCAAACCGAGAAGGACGAAAGGACCACCAACCCGAGGGAGGACTCCGACATGGGGGCATGGAGCCTCTTCTTTCCTGATGAACGAGCACCCACGCCCGAGAGAACCGCATCCGACGAGAGAGTGGGAGGTCCTCCGTCGACTACAGACCAGGGGTGGACCACCCAACCCGCACCACAGAGGAAGAGGAAGGGGAAATCACCACCCCAGGGTCAACTAAAGAAACCGGCCACAGTGACATGCCCGCGCCCCAACAGGTTCGACGCCCTGAGGAACCTGCCGACCGAAGACTCGGGTGAGTTTGCGCCTCCCGTTTATCCCGGCAGGCGCTCGCGCCTAGCCGATCCTCTTCCTTCCGGCTCCGGCGCGAAGACGGCCTCTGCCGTGGGACGGGTGGACCCCCCCGGGGACGTGTCGGGTTCGGGGACGGGGCCCGGGGCCAAGGCAGTCGACTACAGCCGAGGCCAGGGCCGCCCCGCCTCAGGGCCCCACTGTGTCGACCGGGAAGGGGGCTGTACCCAGAGTCCCCGGCAAGCCGACCGCAGCCCAGCCCACGCCCACTGGTACCAGGACTGAGCGAGTCCCGGTAATCGTCTGCGAAGGGAACTTCAAAGTCAACCCCTTCGCGGCCACCACTAGACTGAGCCGGAAACTCGCTGGGGTCTCCGTCTGAAGTGGTCAACCAACCGTGTCACGTTCTACGTGGACACGTTGGCCGACCACTCCACTCTCCTGGAGACGCTGGTACAGCAGGGGTACCAGCCATACACTTTCCCCACCGACGGAGATCGAGACGGGCGTCTCGTCATCCGAGGACTCCCGGTGACCTCACCGTGCGAGGACATTCAGGCCGCCCTGATGGATAAGGGTTACCAGGTGAGAAGGGTGACCCGCCTGGGGGCGAGGCCTGCGGGGCCAGATCAGGTAGAGCGGCCTTTCCCGCTCTTTCTGGTGACTCTGGTAGGGCGCCAGCAGCTCCAAGATTGTCGGGGGAGACCGTTCTCTCGCACATGAAGGTTTCCCTGGAACCCTTCAGGCGGAAGAATGTGGCTCAGCAGTGCCACCGCTGTCAGGGTTTCGGCCACCCTTCCATCGGGTGTTTCCGTCAGGAGCGCTGCGTCAAGTGCGGTGAGGCTCACGCGTCCTCCGCATGCGAGCGCCCTCGCACAGATCCGGTGCGTTGTGCCAACTGTGGGGAAGCCCACCCCGCAAACGCCGGTATTTGTGCGCATAGGCGCAGGTTCGTCGAGTCGCGTCAGCGCTCGGCGGCGACCGGCCAAGCTCGCCCGTCGGCCCAACCCTCTGGTCGTCTCGGACAACCCGCCCCACCCCCTCTCACTAACGCCTGGGCGTTTCCGGGGTTGCCCGGAAGCGCGTGGTCGCTTCCCACCGCCCCGCCCGCGGGCCCGCAACCCCCTCGTGCCCACGCGGGGCCCGCGCGTCCTTCAGCCCACCCCGACCAGACCTCGGACTTTCGGTCCTTCTTCAAAGGGCTGTCTGAGATCTGGGATCTTCTTCGCCCCCTCAACATCTGCTCCCGGCTTCCCTACCTAAAGGAACGCCTTGCCGCCTTCGTCGCCACCCCTGACTGGTCGAAGCGGTTCGAGATCCTTTTCGAGGCTCTCTCTAACCTCTTCTGATCGCTCCACTCCGCATCCTTCTCTGGAATTGCAGGTCACTTACTCACAAAGTCCCTGAACTCCTCCTGTTGATGTCCGACCACGCCGTCGACATCGCCTTCCTACCGAGACGTGGTTCACGGAGGCTTCCGTCTTCCAGGTACCCGGGTTCCTCTGCCACCGGGCGGACCGAGGTGGTCACCGGAGGGGGGGGGGCGTGGCCCTGCTAGTACGGGAGACTCTGCAGCACCACCGCGCGGCCGTCCCGGGATTCGCGTCCATGGAGGTCGTGGCGGTGAGGCTGCTGGGTGCCGCGTACTCGATCACGATCGCGACAGTCTACGGCCTTCCCGGGGTCCTCCCGTCCGTGGCGGACTGGGCGGTCTTGCGAGGTCTCGACGCCAGCGTTGTGCTGGCGGGAGACTACAACGCCAGACACACCTCTTGGGGTTGTGCTGGCGTTAACCGCAGGGGGACCGCCCTCCACTGGTTTGCGGACGGACACGGCCTCTTCATCCACCGCCCCCACCTACCGTCCTATCTTCCCGAACACCCCCGACACCTTCCCAGTTTCCTGGACCTCATCCCGACCACGACGAGACCCTTTCTCTCCCCTCTGGTCACCCACCTGTCCCAGTCATCTGACCACAACCTGGTGACATGTGACCACAACTGAACATTGTTTCTGATGAACAAAAAAAAAAAAAAAGAGATGTCATCAAAATCTGGGTCCTGGTAACACTTATTGATTAATATGAGGGTTAGAAAAAACCTGTGTTTTAATGGGTGTTATTTTATGAACCTCTTAAACTTTGATTTCCACACGTGTTTCTTCTAGCTTATTTTCTAATCATACTGTGTTAGTTATGAGGTAGGTCTAATTTATCAGAAATGCACACATATTTGCATGGAGTGAGATTGAGAAACCATTTAGGAAAAATCACCCTTATTGAACCCAACCATGATCAAACCCCTATCTCCCTCACCTCAGAAGGCTAGTCTATTGTGAGAGTAGCGCGTTCCATCAAGGTAGGTTTTGATAGGTGTCAAAGTCACGAAAAATGTAAGGGGTTATAAAACTATAAAAATCAAGGGGTGATAAAACTAGATCACAACTAAGGGACATTAAGCCCAGATCTAATTTAAGAGTGCTAAACCTAGAGAGAAAAACTTATTTTAAAGCACTAATACTTGCTTGCTTTCAGGTACTAACACTTATCTTAATGCATTTTGATATATTTAGTGTAAAAACTTTGATGTGTTTTCCTTACTTGAAAAATAATCTAAAACACATTAGAAAAATGAGGTTTTAAAATTCATTGCCTGAAATGTAGATCTTTATCTCTATAGGTCCCACAGCACTTCTTTGGTGCTGACTGACAGCTCACAGCTGATATCTGACAGCTCTGAAAAGTAACTAGACCAAATTATGTATCCCTCCGCCGAACCATATGATCTGCAAAAACATGTGTTTAGCAGCTGTCACTTCTGACAGTCAAATTTTAGGTCTCAACAAGAAACTTATATGACTTTTATTTTCTATATATTATATATATATGTAGATGGCCTAATATTAATTATTACATTTTTCAAGAATATAATTTTTTTCTAAATAGAATTTAATCCCATATAAGTTTTTATTGTAATAAATAAATAAGTTTTATTTAAAAAAAATCCAATTTTCTTATAAAAAATTATTTAGAAAATGATAAATAAAATCCAATTTTTTTGGTTAGTATTAATATTATTAACATTATAAATGTGAAAAATCTGAATATCTATTACTACACATAGAAAAAAAACAATCAAAATTTTGTAAGAGTATTACAACATGTTGGTGACCTGGTGCTATAGGGTTAAGGTGTCAGACTTCTGTACTGGGAGTCCGGGGTTCATTCCTCGGTCGTAGCACAAATTTATTTGATTGCCAAACCCTTTCTTGACCTCTGACAAGATGTGTATTAATTAAAACTTGTGAATTGGTGGAATGCCAGGCCTCCACCGTGGTTCGGATCCCATGTTAAACTGTAGGTCCTCCATTTCATTTCACAATCACCCTTCCTTTAAACATTAGCGTAAGTGCGTAGAGCCCGAAAGGGTAGTAAGACGCTGTGCTAATAATAATAATAATAATGATAATGATAATAATAATGATGATGATGATGATGATAGATATCAGAAAACATTCTAAAGTAATTTAAAGTAAGGAGTGGTAATAAAGTTAAAACTTGGTATATGGATTGATTGACTTTTAATATTCAAAAGATTGATTTTATTTTGCTTTTAATGAGCTACAAAATGTCATATATAAAAATTTTCAATAAATTTATATTAACGTCAATAGAATAAAAATATGGGTTTACGACAAGTCTAAAATTCACATAAAACATATTAAAATTTAGTAACAAAACTTTGATACAACAAATTAGTGAAAAAAAACAAAGCTTAATGATCTACAGTGTTGTAATTATGCTATAAAAGTGAATTTGTGGGTTAGCATCTGCCAAAGAAGTGGTTAATAAAGTTAAGAAAATGTTCTTGTTACAACGTTTTTAAAGAATTTAATAATTATTATGTTATTTATAAAATCTAATCCTTATCTTGGTTCAGTCAAGTGTTTTCCAATGGGGTTCGCAAGAACTTCGTCTACATCATCATATTCGTCATCGTCCTCTTCATTGTCTTCAGCCAGGTTAATGATGATAGGTGGGTGGGTCTCACTTGCATCAATGTTCATCTCCCTGTCCCAATCTTCCTTGATAAGTCTCTCGCAATGGTCGAAATTCTTACTCCAACTGAAACATTAGAATGTACAGCCATAGTAAAGATTCTATACACAACCCACTCATACCTTTTTTTTGCATGGATAACATTAGATATGTATAAGTCTGTAACTAAGCATCATATATGTAATTATAGTGAGCTAGGTAGAATAATAAAAATTGCATTCTTTTATAAAACTATACCTCTCAGAGGTAACTTGAGCAAGGGCTTCCTCCCAGATTTTTCTAACGGTTAAGTAATTTTGTAGCGTACCCCTTGAATAAGGATTGGATTAGAAAGTAGCCTGTCAACAAGGGAGGGAGTGCCAAAAATTGTACAAATAAGGGATTTTTTTTAGATAAAACATTGCTCAATTAATAGTTTAACATTGTAATTCCACTAAAAAAAACAACAAAGATCATTTTGTGGGCCTATATTGATAAGGTGACACAAAGTATTGTTTATTTAAAACTTTTATCTTTGTAACATCACTATTTCAAAATATATTATAGTTATAATTATTCACCCAAGTTGATGGCGAATCAAATAACAGCCTATTAAATAGATATTTATCAGGTTTGGAAATTGCAAATAACTATGACATTCTATCTAATCAAGATGCCTTAAAAAGAGCGAGACGAGCAAAAAACCCCCCTCTTTTTAATAATTGATGTGCCTACATTTTTTAATAATTTAAATAAATCTGAGAGAGTAGGAACATTCTGTTTATGAAAAAAAATATATTTATAAGTGATAGTTTGTGTACAGTATCCTTATAATTTTCACTACACAGAAAGCATGAACGAACTTCAACCAAGGGATGAGAGGAACTACAAGCCTTAAAACAAGTGACTCCATAGATATGTAGCTTGTAATTATGTAAATAAAACTTTTTTTTATCCTCACCATCTCACAGTGTCAACACTGAGTTTCAAGTATCTTGCTGTTTTTTCTGCCACGTTGAATGAATCGAAGTCGTCCATCATCTCTTGTCTAATTACAGCTGCAACGTTGATGATGTCCTCTTGTTTCTGATGTGTGCATGTCTCTCTCTTCTTCCTGGAACAGCTTGGCCCCCCCCTCCTCCATAGGTGTTCCCCAGGTTTGGACAGACTCATGCTGGGGGAAAAAAGAGACAGATTAATAACTTAACCAAAGTTTTACACAACCTCAGGCTTGTACTCGCCTTTACAATATGCTATATTATATTGTTTTAATATGTAGGCCTATTTATAATGACTTTAAATAATTTAATAAATAAAAATCAATATCCTAGAAAATATGTTTAGGCCTATAAAATAAATGACAATGACAAATCAAAAGCTATCCTAATTAACAAACATCTAATTCAGATTCCCTCCTCTTAAAAAGTTGTAACAAAATCAATATCAATCAATGTTCTAGAAAATATATGTTTAGGCCTATAAAATAAATGACAATGGCAAATCAAAAGCTATCCTAATTAACAAACATCTAATTCAGATTCCCTCCTCTTAAAAAGTTGTAACAAAATCAATATCAATATCTATCAATGTTCTAGAAAATATATGTTTAGGCCTATAAAATAAATGACAATGACAAATCAAAAGCTATCCTAATTGACAAACATCTAATTCAGATTCACTCCTCTTAAACAGTTGTAAACAAAGTCTCTAATAAAATACAATAACTTATAACTTGAAGTCTTACCTGGTATTTATTTAATCAATACTGGAGAAAGACTCGCAAGTATTTTTATTTAACTTCACATATTTTTTCGGAACATAAAAATTTTAAAACGCGATCTTTAACCTAGAGGGCAACACAACACAATCTTGGGGTTAAAAGATTTATTTTATAGTGTTGATAGACTTAAATTTTCGAATATTTAGTGAGAAACACTCGCTATTTTATTTTATCACACGCTTTAATGTTATATTAGATAAATATTATTCAAAGATCATCAAAAAACAGTTTATTTTCCGAGGATAACACGTTCACAACACCAAAATAATATTCCAAAAGAAGACACAGATTACTAACTAGCCGTATTAACATTCAAAAAAGACACTGTACTATTCAAATTTGTAATAAAATTATTAACGGGTAGCATAGACACGCCTAAATACAAATCAATAGTACTCAAATATAAAATATTTTGTTCTTAAACTTGTTGATTCAGCACGTGGTTTTATTGAATTTAATTTAAACGATAATTCAATGTTATACTCTATTTTAAAATTGTTAGATTTTGGTTATGAGAATAACCGTTTTGTTAGTTGATTAATAATGAAGTTTTCTTTTGCTATTTAATTCAAATTAATTATTAAAAGCAAGAGAACGTTAAAAGTGGGCTTATTGGTGAAAACAAATATGGCCACTGAGTAAAATATGCTGGTTTATGACGTAGAAAAAAGAGAACCGTTGAGAGTTATGAGGCAGCAGTGTTAATTCACATGTTTACAAACAGCAAAATTTATATATTTCACAAACATTTTGAATGTTCTTTCTTCTTTATTATTACAAACCATTTGTTTATGTTAAAGATATACGAGGGCAGCTATAAAAATATTAATAACTGAATATAATACCATTAAATGTAAAATTTCACGCTCTATTTAACCTGTTATTACCACAAGAGTTAAAAGAAAAACTAAAATGAAATTACTAGACTTTTTTTTCTTTAATTTGATTATGGAAAGTAAAATTATACTGTAATCTTTGGGGAAGTATTGTTAATGGTGATTGATAATATTTTAGTAATAATAATAGTAGTAATTAGCAAATAATTATTATTTCCAAATATGGTGACAAAAGTTTATTTTAGACAATGTTGGTGCGACTGATACCATCTGCTAGCTTCTGCTAGCTGTAATCGAAAACCATAGAAGTCGTAAGTCCACTGTAACTGGATAAAAATGTGAATCTCACACATCTTTGGGCCAATCAGCTTTGTGGCAACAGAAGTGAATCCTCTTCTGTTGCATCTGATTAGTTTGTTCTTTGTTTACTAAAATTATAATATCCAGGAAATATTTATGTATGACATCTCTACATTGGTGTTCTCAAAATAATACCAAATTTTGTGATCCAGCTTTTTATTACCCACATCAGTGGCCAAGTGGGCTAAGGTGCCACTCTTGTGTAAGACTAGTTTGTTGATAACAGGGAGATCGGGGTTCTAATGCTCATCAGGTCTACTGAGGGTTATTTTTCCTAAATAGTTTTCCACTCTCCTTCCATGCAAATGGTGGTAGATTACCTCTAAAATACTTCCTCAGAGTAATCATCATATAGGAATAGAGCATTTACAGGCAGTAGACCTAAGACCGGCTTATTAAAAAACTTATAACAACTAGCCAGTAAATTATAATGTTGAGCAAGATGCATGTTCTTTGATTGAAAGTATAAACTATTAGATTTAAACCAAAAGAAAAAACTTTTTGCAACCCTGCAATTTGAGGCCTAGCCATACACCTCTTTTTGATTATTTTTTTTCCATTAAGTTCATAATCACTGGCTTATTTTAATTGAGTTGGTATGAGGAAGATAGTAAAGAGGGAAATGTGACCGCATTTGCCTGGAGATGAGAAAACCACATTCATAAAATAAATTACGTATGTGAAATAATTCTCTGTTCATCCCCAGGTGAGATTTGAGCCTTGACCACCCCACCAACAACAATCAAAAAATATCATCCAAACAACTGTAATCCTAGAGCACTGCTGCAGGTTTCTCACTTATTAAATTAACACATTTTTACAGGGTGTCTATAAAGGTTAAAAAAAAGAATTGTGGTACAAGGTCAAGAAAATTATTTTTATTGTAATAAATTTGGTAAACTAACAATAAAATCTTAGCATTAGTAAGCTTAAATCAAAGCTTCAGTCTTTGTTATTTACATCTTATAAATCCAATTATCACAAGCTTATTCATTGGACTATACATTCAATTAATAACATAAAAAAAGGCCCTAAGTTTAGGTAAGGACCCCTTGACGCCCACAATAACTCATTGTAAAAACATCAATATGTTAAGATTAAGGGATGTAATATCACCAACAGTATAATTGAATATGGAGTACCACAAGGGTCTGTCCTGGCTCCCATATTATTTCTAATATATATTAAATGATGAGGACAGCTAAATTTAAAGGGCAATGCACTGTTTGCAGATGACACAAGCTTGTTTTACTGCGGGCAAAATCCGGATGAGATAGTTGAACAAATGCAGGATGATATACCTTAAACCAACTGGTTTCACACAAATAAGCTAACCATTAATAAAAGTAAAAATAAATTATATGATTATACATAAGATATAAAATATGGCCAACATGAACAAATCTTTATACATAGTGCTTAGCTTTATTTACTCGCTTAATTGAGATAAGTATCTGGGGCGCATAATTGATCAAACTTTCAATGGAAGGACTACTTCAATAGTATAAAAATTATTCCTGTTATTGGAATATTAAGTAAATTACAATGTAATGCAACTAGGACTCCACAAAAAAAAACCACTATATTATGCTATGATACATTGTCTCTTACAATATATGGGAAAGAAGTATAAAAACAAATATAAGAGAACTAGCAATCCTACCAAAATCAAAACAGCTGTGGGTAAAAAATAATAATAATCTAGTCCTAACCTAACATTGAAAATTTAATTACGAATCTTAATATTATTTTTGGAAAAAGGTTAAGATTTCTGTAACTATCTAAATCATGTTAAAAAAAATTAACAGGAAAATTTTCCAGCCTACATCCCTGCTTGTTGATAAATAATAAAAAAATAATATCTTTTAACCCTACTGGCAGCTACCATAGGTTAGTCATACATTGTGAAATTTAATATTTACATCCAACCATTCTCCACAGCTTCATTTTGCCACGGCACTCTGCCCACTCCATTAAAATATCTAACGAACTCTGACCTGATGTCAATAGCATCGTTTGGTGCCCTGTTGGCACCTTGAGGACCCTGCAGGCCCTTCAAAGTACACACTGGTTCATTTACTTGAGCTGCAACCGCTCCTCTTTCAACGATTTGTGGGTCATGTTTTTTAATGAAGTTATGTAACACACAACACGCCTTCACTATTAGTTCAACTTTTGATGGTGAAAGGTTAATGGTTGTCAGCAGAACTCTAAATTTGTTGGCTAGTTGCCCAAACACATTTTCCACTACTCTACGTGAACGACATATTCGGTAATTATATACCCTTTTCTGGGTGTGAGATCCCTATTAGGGTAAGGCTTCATAAGATGACAGCTGAGAGGAAATGCATCATCTGCAACTATAACATATGGGACATCCTTCTCTCCTCCCAACAAAGGTTCTGCTTTTGGAATGTTCAGTTGATTATTTGATAGTGCCCTCTTCAGATTGCTGCCCTGATACACACCACCATCATTGACTCGCCCATTTACACCAATGCTAACCCAGAGGAATCTGTAGTCTGCATCAACAAGTGCAAGGAGCACAATACTATCAGAACCTTTATAATTTCTATAGTATGAACCACTACTACGTGGTGGTCTGAAGTTGATGTGTTTTCCCATCTATTGCCCCTAAACAATGTGGAAAGTTCCATAGATTATGGAATCTATCAGCTACGGCTTTCCATTCTTGTGATGTGGATGGTACCTGTGAATTATAATTAAAACCCAAATAGCAAAAGCATAATTGAAGTTAGTTTATGTACACCTTTATAAAATGTTAAATAGAGTAGGGGAAGGTGGAGTACAAAGTAACAAAAGTCAACAAGCATTTTTTAAATTTACTAAGCAAATGAAAATAAAAAAAGATCAAGATTTTGAATTAATAAAAAATGTATTATTTAACAAATAATGTTCCAAATCATTGTGGCCTGATATAAATTTAAAGGCCTATAAATTTTTTATTGGTAACCGCCTTTGTGGTCTAGTGGTCATCAAAGATTCTGGCTACTGATCCTAAGGTCCTGGGGTCGATCCCCGGCAATTCCTGATTTTATGAGGAGCAGCACTTCCAGATTATCTGAGAAGCTGTAGGTCTGGAACAGGGTCGACTCAGCCTTGTTAAGATAAATAAGAAACTACTTGAATAAAGAAGTAGAATATAGAAATTGTGGCACCTTAAATTAGAGTCACCATTCTGTTATTTAACACGTACGTTCCTATTTAAAGGTAATTTACTCCAAAATTCCGGCAGATCCGGGTACCACACCTATGTAGATTAGTTGTAGGCACCTATAAGTGTATTCGCCACCATGTTTGCTCATGTGACAATTTCAAATATAGAAGTTGTGGCACCTTAAATTAGATGGTTCATGGCGTTATTTAAAATCTAAATTCAACTTTAAATGTTATTTTCTTTAGATTTCCGGCAGATCTGAGTACTACACTTATTTAGATTAGTTGTAGGTATCTATAAATGTAATCTTCACCGTATGGGTTCGTTTTGCAATTTCAAATTTAGAAGATGTTTTACCTTAAAATGAATTACCTATAGCTAATTTTTGTGTTAAAGATTCAAAGACTATTTATTTAAAATGTTCTGAATACTCATAATTAGCCTATCTATGTTCGTTTTATACAATTCTTGCGTTACTATCATTAATGTAACGACAATTAATTTGAATAATAGGGATACCATTAAAATGAAATCCCACCATTAATAATCTTATATATAAAATTCTCGTGTCACAATGTTCGTTCCCGTACTCCTCCGAAACGGCTTGACCGATTCTCATGAAATTTTGTGAGCATATTGAGTAGGTCTGAGAATCGGCCAACATCTATTTTTCATACCCCTTAGTGATAAGGGTTGTCCACCCTTAAAATTTTTCTTTAATTTTTAGACATTTTTTTAATTTCTTTATATTTTTATTATGTCGCCTTAAAAAATACATACAACCCTAAATTTTTACCCTTTTATCACCAACCCCTATTTTTTAATAGCCATTTTAGTAATTTAATCATTTTTCATCCCCGGTCGATAACTGATCAATCGTCATTTAATTAGTTATCCCCGCCAGTTGTCTACAGGTGTCACTTCTGAACCAGTAAACAGCACGGAGTAGGGATGAGAACGAAGCCGGTCTCCTGTTTCTCTCACACAATAAGACTTCTCTCACTCCCTACACAGTTGTCGGCCATCATTATTGTTTATGCATCAAGTGTAGTAGTAACGTTGACAATTATTATTTTGCTATCTCAGTGTAACTCTCATATTAACTATTAATCATTCCTATTTTATTAATAATAATAAAATTATCAATTTTGAGTGTATTTTGCACGATTAGTTAATCAAGTGATTTTCATAACCTCAAAAGTACTCAACACGTGGCACGAGCTTCCACCAACAACGGCTTTTGTGTTGTAAGTATACTTTTTTTTTATTTATATCGAAAATGTTGTTGGAAACGGTCAAAAAAGATTCGGTGGAATTTAATTTTTATTAAAATTGGGCAAACTTTTTTTTGTATTCATTTTTTTTTACCATTTCTAACCATATATTTTCGATATGATTATGAAAAATAAAATTTTTCGCTTTTGTAAAACAGTCTAATGTTTACATGAATATGTAAATGTATGTGTGTACAACCAAATATTAAATACATTATAACTAGGGCCAAGATTTTTGCCGTGATTTCATTTTAACATTTTACAATTAATGCTCTTAAGTTTTTGACATTACGGCAAATATATTGATCTTATAAAAATGTAATTTTAATTTTATTTTATTAAAAAAATGTAATTTAACAATTAAGATTTTCATAGTTTCCAAAAATTTGAATCAATCATTATGAATCTTTATTTTGAAATATCGATGGAAATATTGGTTGTATGAGAAAATTATAAGAGACAATTTTTTACAACTTTTGTTTGAAATTTTTTTTCTTAAAACTTATATTTTTGCTATAATTTCATAAATTCAAACTAATCATTTCAAAACTGCGGCAAAAATCCTGGCCCTAATTATACCTTTAACCTTTTTCATCATTAAGTAATTTCATTAATTCTATTTATGTGTGTTTTGTACAGTGAGCAATGCCAAGAAAACGCAAAGGGGCTGATTTGAGCCGTAATACAAGTAAATCTCGAAGCGTGGGAAATAGAAGATCCGAAAGAACCGAAGAACAAATCCAGCAACAAAATACTGATGCACGTGTCAGAATGGCGCAATTGCGTCAAGAAGAGTCAGAAGATACACGAGCTGAACGCAATGAAGTAATAAGATTAGAACAACGACAATCACGCCGTTTCACAGTCAATTGACGCAGAACAAATGACCAACAACGACAACAGGTACATCGAGCATTTACATCTGATTCATTCCTGCGTCTAGCATTCCAGTATGAGCCCAATATTGAATATTATGCTCATTCAAAAGTGGTAATTGGTGCTATGGACAAGGAATGTCCGCATTGTCATGCTCTGAAATTCAAAAATGAGCCAGCTGGGATGTGTTGCGCGTCAGGAAAAGTGCAACTACCTGAAATTGAAACACCACCTGAACCATTGAACGGTTTACTTATCGGCACGGATCCAGATTCTAACGTGTTCCTGAAGTCAATTCGAACATTCAATTCATGCTTTCAAATGACATCGTTCGGAGCAACAGAAATAGTTCGAAATACTAATGCAAATGGTCAACAATACAATTCTACATTCAAAATCAGAGGCCAAGTTTATCATAAAATGGGCTCACTGCTGCCAATGCCAAACGAACCACATACATTTTTACAAATCTACTTCATGGGCGGCGAGGATTCCGGAAGCGCACTTGCCAATCGCGTGAATGCACGTTGTGATTATAATAACCTTGATTCATTTTATGCCAGACGCATCGTCAGCGAGCTGGATGCTCTATTGAACGAGCACAACGAATTGTTGAAAATATTCAAATCACACATGCACAAATTACAAAGCGATAATCACGCTATCGTCATTAATCCTGATAAAACACCAGCTGGAGAGCATATTCGTAGATTCAATGCACCCGTTGTTGATGACGTTGCTGGAATCATGGTTGGCGATCGTACAGGTGCACGAGAAATTGTGATTCGTAGAAGAAATAATAATCTTCAGTTCATTGCTGATACACATCGTTCATATGACGCTCTCCAATATCCGCTAATATTCTGGAAGGGACAAGACGGATATTGCATAAACATAAAACAACGAGATCCCGTATCAGGTACTTCATTGATTATGAATTTGATCATTAATCATTTAACAAAACAATTAAATTATTGAACGTAATTAATTTAAATTAATTTTTATGAATGTATTATTACAGGAGCTGAAACAAACAAAACGTTAGCTCAAAGGATTATTATACGTACCGATTAATGATTAGACGCGGCCTGGACAACGTCATTCTACGATGTCGTGAGCTTTGTCAACAATTCATGGTCGACATGTACGCGAAGATTGAGGGCGAACGACTACGATACTTACGATATAATCAACTAAAGCTGCGTGCGGAAGAGTACATTCATTTGCGAGACGCTATCAACAAAAACGCCGACGTCGCCGAAATTGGTAACCATGTCATTTTACCATCATCGTACGTAGGCAGTCCACGTCATATGCAAGAATATATACAGGATGCTCTGACTTTCGTGCGCGAATATGGACGACCATGTTTATTTATCACGTTCACATGTAATCCAAAATGGCCAGAGATTGCATCTTTGCTATTGCCTGGCCAAAATGCAATACATCGCCATGACATTACAGCACGTGTGTTCAGACAAAAGTTGAAGTCTTTAATAAGTTTCATTACTAAATTACATGTATTCGGTCCCACACGTTGCTGGCTATATTCGGTTGCGTGGCAAAAGCGAGGATTACCTCATGCACACATTTTGGTTTGGTTAATCGACAAAATCCGTCCTGAAGAATCGATAGTATCATTTCTGCGGAAATTCCAGATCCGTCCACTGACCAACTGCTGTTTGATATTGTTACAACAAACATGATCCATGGTCCATGTGGTACTCTTAATAGTTCATCGCCTTGCATGGCAGATGGAAAATGTACTAAAAATTTCCCTAAAGATTTTACTAATGATACGGTCACAAATGTCGACGGATACCCAATATATCGTCGAAGAAATCCCGATAATGGCGGACAATCATTTATTAAAAATATCAGCAACACAGACATTGATATTGACAATCGTTGGGTGGTGCCATATTCGCCTCTGCTGAACAAGACATACAATGCTCATATTAATGTTGAGTTCTGCAGTTCTGTGAAGAGCATCAAATACATTTGCAAGTATGTCCATAAAGGCAGTGATATGGCTGTGTTTAGAGTGGAAAATACTAATGTGAATGCTCCTCCAGTGAATAAAAACGATGAAATAACGCTCTACCAAATTGGTCGGTACATCAGCTCCAATGAAGCTGCTTGGCGTATCTTTGGTTTTCCAATTCATGAACGGGATCCAGCAGTTGCTCAGTTAGCCGTCCATCTTGAAAACGGTCAGCGTGTATTTTTCACGAACGAGACAGCGATTGATCGTGCAATAAATCCACCTAAAACTACACTCACTGAATTTTTTGAATTGTGTAATCGGGCGGATGATTTTGGTGCCTTTGCACGAACATTACTCTATTCACAAGTACCACACTATTTCACATGGACTCAAACAAAAACATGGATGCCCCGCAAGCAAGGCTCACCAGTTGCTGCATGTCTCAATTTATTTAAATCAAACGCCTTGGGCGATTATTTACAGTCAATCCAAGACACACTGAGTGCTTTTATCTTCGACTGTTGTTGGTTAATGTTACTGGCCCATTATCATTTCAAGATATACGTAAAGTGAATGGGCAACACTATCCAACGTATAAAGATGCATGCCTTGCACTCGGCTTGCTGGAAGACGACAACCAGTGGGAATGTATGCTTGCTGAAGCTGCATTGAACTGTACAGCAATACAAATTCGTCTACTATTCGCTATAGTGTTGACTACATGTTTCCCAGCCCGAGCACAGATATTGTGGGATAATCACAAAGATTCAATGACTGATGATATATTGCATCAACATCGTACACGGTGCCACGATCTAACCATAACATTCAGCGACGCAATGTACAATGAAGCATTGATTGCTATTGAGGATCTTTGCATTGTCATTGCCAACTTACCACTCAGTCATTTCGGTATGAATTCGCCAAATCGAACTGCATCTGATTTAATGAATACTGAAATGAATCGTGAACTGCAGTACAGCACTGTAGAAATGGCAGCGATTGTTGCCCGCAATGTCCCACTAATGAATGAGGAACAAAGAACCATTTATGATCGCATTATGCTCGCAGTTTCAGCTGGACAAGGTGGGTTCTTCTTTTTGGATGCACCGGGTGGAACTGGCAAAACATTCGTTATTTCGCTAATTCTTGCTGAAATACGATCAAATAATGGCATCGCATTGGCCGTTGCATCATCGGGCATTGCAGCAACTTTATTGGATGGAGGCAGAACAGCTCATTCAGTATTTAAGCTGCCACTAAATATTCAGAATAACCCTGACGCAGTATGCAACATTAAGAAACAATCGTCCATGGCCACCGTGCTGAAACAGTGTAAAATTATCATCTCGGATGAATGTACTATGGCACACAAACATTCGCTTGAGGCGTTGAACAGGACATTGAAAGATATTAAAAACAACGACAAACTATTTGGCGGAACTCTGTTGGTCCTTTCAGGTGATTTCAGGCAAACACTTCCAGTCATTCCACGTTCAACATACGCTGATGAGATCAACGCTTGCTTAAAATCATCTCCATTGTGGCGTAATGTTGAAAAAGTACAGCTGAAAGTAAATATGCGCGTTCAAATGCTTCAAGATCCATCCGCTGAAACATTTTCAAAACAACTCTTAGATATCGGTGATGGAAAAGTTGCTATAGATGAAACTGGATACGTAAAATTACCGACCGATTTCTGCACAATCGCTGATTCGCAAGATACTCTCATTGAACAAATATTTCTCGATGTACACACACAGTACATAAATCATGAGTGGCTTGCAGAAAGAGCAATTTTAGCGGCAAAAAATGTAGACGTTGACAATTTAAATCTGAAGATACAAATGTTGTTGCCAGGGAACTTGGTATCATATAAATCTATTGATACAGTTTGCGACGACAGCGAAGCAGTAAATTTTCCTACAGAGTTTTTGAACTCACTGGATTTGCCAGGCATGCCACCGCATAATTTACAATTAAAGGTTGGATCTGCGATTATCTTGCTTCGTAATTTGAACCCGCCCCGGCTGTGCAACGGTACGCGATTAGTCATTCAAAAATTAATGATAAACGTGATCGAAGCCAGCATTTTAAATGGCAAGTTCCGAGGTGAAAATATATTAATACCACGGATTCCTATTATACCTACAGATGTGCCAATTCAATTCAAACGTATTCAGTTTCCGATTAGATTGGCATTTGCAATGACTATCAACAAATCCCAAGGTCAAACGATGTCTATTTGTGGCTTAGATTTGAGAACACCATGTTTTTCACACGGACAATTATACGTGGCATGCTCTCGAGTGGGTAAACCATCCAGTTTGTTTGTGTTAGCTAAAGATGGACTAACAAAAAATATTGTTCACGCTATAGCATTAAGAGATTGATATTGTTGTTAGTGTTACTGTCGTAATTGATTAATTAATGATATATAATTTTAAGGAATAAATTATAATAACTTAAAAATAATGTTTGCCTTTTGTTATTTTTATATTCCCTCATCGTTCACAGCGCTCCATGCCTATTTCACGCATATACCACATTCTTACACACAATAAGTAAGCTATTTTTTGTCTACACTAGAAATTACTTAAAAATTATTTATATGGCAAAACAACGTTTGCCGGGTCAGCTAGTATGATATAAGGTAGTATTGCCTAAGCCTCGGCCAACAAGGGGCGTGAAGCGCCGGAAGGATTAACTCAGACAATTGAGTTACGTTACTGATCCATCTATCAACAAGGCATGTTGGCCGTGCACGCACAGCTATTACTTACATAGGGCAAGTTCAAGTCCAGTTACATAAGAGAGCCCTGGATACAGAGCAAAACCCCTTACAAGAGGTAAGACCAACTTACACGGATATATCAAAAATCTACGGGCCATGCCCGGTCGATAACTTGTGCCACAATTTTATCACCTAATGGGTGATCGATATCACCACATACCAATAAGTAATTATTGACTGCTCCAGCCGTGCCTGAGGAGCAGAAGCGGCTCATGAGCTGTATACTCCAAGGAGGAAAATTTGGTTTTCGAAAAATAAAACTTCGAATAATTGAATCTCGAAAAAACTGATTTTCGAAAAATTACTATTCGGTAAACTCGCCGGTTCCCGCCACCGAGGCGGGTTGTAGTGATATCGATATTTATATCACTGCCGGGGTTTTCTCACTATTGAAACATTTTGTAGTAATTTTTAGATATGTATTTTATTTTTGATCACTTTGAACTGCAAATTAAGAATATATATTATATGTGTTATATATTATATATATATTTAATTATTAGATAATAAACCATAGTTCCTTCCATCACAGCTTGGAAAACGTCAAACTTCGAAACCAAGAATGAGCATAATGTATTATATAGGCAGGTAAGCTTTATGTTTATTTTATATGTTAGGGGTTTTCCAGAAATAGTAACACAAAATATACAATCTAATAAACAATAAATGGCTGTAAGCGATCGGCCAAAGTTTCGACACATCGCATATCAAGACTGATAAAATATAAATACTGAATATTTTAAAGAACTTTATACATCTATTTTATAAGGAATCTTTTTCATTAAAAAAAAGTAATTTAGGCAGTTTATAGTGTTTTAATTTCTTAGCTATTTAACTAGTTTATTCATTATTAATACAGAAAAAGGCATTATCAATGAAAAAGGCATTATTTTATAGAACTTAAATTGGCAAAACTTATTACTCTAATTACATTAGTATGTGTATGAAAAAAAAATTGTTTCACGATCTTCAATTTAATGAAAACTGCAATTATTATCTTCAATTAAATTATCTATGTTTTTTTATGTATTTATATTTTAATTAGAGGTAAGCATATTTATACTGTCAGTCAGAGCTTAGATCTTGGTTCATATAGGATTATCTGCACGATAAATTTTATTGATTAATTACATTTTAATTAACATTAAAATGTTGTGATTATCTACATTTTAAATCATCTGGACGATTTTCCTCCAATTCGTTAGGCCTAGGCTATAGGTGAATATAATGTGGGCATAAATGGTGATTATGATAGCATGAATATATATATACACACACACTTTACCTTAAGTAGCAAACTCAAAAAGTCAAGTGGTGACAATTAAAGTGATTATATTATTCAAAAATTTGATAATTTTATGAATACGGCAATAATCCTACAATTTGTACCATGGGTACGTACCAACTGTTCTTGTAGTTGGCCCCCCACCCCCACCCCCCCAATTTAAAAATTCAAGTTTTTATAATTGCAATCGTTTGTTCTTCACTTGTTCCGGATTGTTCTGCAAACAATTTCGTTTGTTCCATTTTGATAGGCCCAGAAATGATATGTTTACATTGGGGGGGGCAACCTCACGGTAGCCCCCCCCCCCCACAACTTTGTAAAATTTACATTTTTATGGTTATGATCTTTTGTTCCGGATTGTACCGCAAAAAGTATCTTTTGTTCCGCATTTGTTCTTGCACAAATGGAACATGAACTTGTAATACTTTGTTTACTCGTGAGGGGCCAACTTCACGGTAGCCCCCCCCCACTTTGAAAAATCCATGTATTTATGATTGCATTCGTTTGTTTCGGATTGTCCCACAAACATTTCGTTTGTTCCGTTTTGATAATCTCACAAATTGTATGTTTACATTGGTAGTGCCAACTTTACGATATCTCCCTCCCACTTTTGAAAATTGAGATTTTTATTCTTGCTATCGTTTGTTCCTCGTTTGTTTCGGCTTGTTCATATATATATAATATATATATATATATATATATATATATATATAAAAGTTTTGATACGGCCCCAAAATTAATTATACTTTTATATTTCCCATCCAGGAATTCGCCCTTGTTTCTTTTTAAAAACTTTTGTGTGTGTGTGTGTGTGTGTGTGTATGTGATTACAATACTTTTTTCTTCGTTTGTTACAGATTTTCCCGCAAAAAATAATCAATTTTTTCCGTTTTAATACGCTCACAAATGATATGTTTACTTTGGACCTCCATGAAGCTGACTCACCGTCCTTTCCGCCTAAAGCATTAAAACAAATATTTTATGATTGCAATAATTTGTTCTTAGTTTGTTCCGGAAAAAATAGTTTGATATGTTTTTATACGCTCATAAATTGTATGTTTACATTGCACGTCCAAAAAGTAGGACCCCCCCCCCCTTCCCATCTTTTAAAAATCCATATTTTTATGATTGCAATCGTTTGTTCTTCGTTTGTTCCGGATGGTTCCTCCAAAAAAAATATGTACATTTCGTTTTGGTAGGACAACACATGACACAATTACACTAGTAGCTAAGATTGGCGGCTTTTTGGCAACCACATTCTCCACATGCACACATACAACTTTTAAAAATCGATATTTTATCTTTGCAATCAATAATACGTTTTGGGTTCATTTTAGATTTCTTTTTGCGAAGATTTTCATTTATTCCTTTTGTAAAGCCTCGATAATTTTTTCTAGTATTAGCTCTCTCACATTCTTTCAAAACGTGAAAATTTTTTGTTTGGAGTTTGTTGTTTGTTTGAATGCCCCATAACATTTTATCTTTATTTTGTTCTGAATGTCTTTTTAATAAATTTGTTTAGTTGATGTTGATAGTTTTAAAATTAATATATTTTTATCACTATGTTAAGCTCCCTTTCCTCACCTCAAATAGATAAAATATAACAATATTTTTATTGTTGATTTTATAACTTTTTTCGGTTTGTTCCAGATTACTGTTCATTCTATTTTAGTTTGTTAGTTCTTAGATCTCTTACAAACGATAAATAAACTAGTGCTACTAGTGATAATAGCCTTTTGTGTGTATGGTCACACAGAGCGTCAAGTAAAGAATGTACCACTCTCTATGTCAAAGTATGAAATATATTATCTTTGATTCGCTCACCATGCACAAAAAAAGCAATAAAAAAACGAAGCAAGTCAGAAATACATAAACTAGAGACACATCATAGCCCTTGCTACTCTGATGCTTCTACACTGACCAGCCAACGAAATTATCAAACCCTAAGTTCAAACAGTTTGACTCACGGAGTATCAACTTACGTCTGTGCCTCTGTGCCGACACAACATGGCTGCTTGACGTACACTACCATAATAAAGCTCAAGTCACGTATCCATGCGAATCTCGAGAGTTGTCAGTGGTAGAGGAAAGTGCCCAAATTCGGACCCCTCCCCCTAAAGCGGACCCCCGGTCTCTTGGTTGTGCATTCACCTGATCTCTACCGAGACCAAGCCTAACTATTAATTTAGGGTTCTACCACTCTGCAGAAAAGCGCGTGCATCACCCGCTTCACTTGTTGCTTGACAATCCGCCATTACTTGTTTTCCTAGTGAACAAAGTTTTCTAAGTGTACCAGTTTTTTCCTCATTTTTCCTCAATATTGGCAGGTAAGCCTTTCGACGTATATATAGTCTTAAATGGTAATGTTAAGGCTTGAGTTTTACCACATAACTGTTTCGTTTGGACGTTTGGTTAAAAATGTATTGGTTTTCAAAAACGTAGTATATGGTCGCGCAAACCGGACCCTTTTTGAGTTGCCTAAGCCGGACCCCCTATTTTTCATGCTCAAAGTCTCCTTTTATTTTCTTTCACACTCTTATTCATTGCAAACTGTTGCAGATTGCAAGAGAATAATATGGGGAAGACTAATCAAAGAAAGTGGAGTACGTCTGACATGACAAAAACAATTGACGCAGTTAGAAAAAAACAGATGGGATGGAAGAAGGCCAGTAAACAGTTTAGTGTACCGAAAACAACGCTTATGAGGTTGTCTAACATAAAGTACGGAACACCTGAGGAAGCAGCAAAAACAAATAGAGGCAGGCCTACAATTTTGGGTAAAGATATTGAAGAAGAACTGGTTCGGTATTTTCTTGCTATGGAGGCATCTTTTTTTGGGCTTACTCGCGCTGACTTGCGGAGAATAGCCGTACAACTGGCAGAGAGAAATAACATTGCACATCCTTTCAAGGATGAAATTGCTGGGAAAAAGTGGGTTAGTCTTTTCCTAAAACGCCACAAAACCAAACTGTCGGAAAGGAAGCCTACCGGAATATCTTATAGTAGGGCCCTTGGCTTTAGCAAAGAAAACACACAAAAATTCTATAAGCTTCTTGAAGATGTTTACGAAAAGGATAAATTCACTCCTGATAGAATTTACAATGTCAATGAGAGTGGTATTACTATTGTACAGTCAAAAGTACCAAAAGTAATTGGCCTTCGAGGTAAAAAAACAGGTAGCTGCTTTGACATCAGGAGAACGCGGGGCTCTTATAACATTTGTTGCTTGCATGAACGCAGCTGGTTCTTTTGTGCCTCCCTTAGTAATTTTCCCGAGGAAAAATATGAGTGAACAGTTAAAAAAGGGGGCTCCACCAGGAACAATTTTTGCAGCGCACCCTTCAGGTTGGATCCAAACCAATTCTTTCACGCAGTGGTTTCGACACTTCATTGAGTATTCCAGTCCTACAAAGGAAAAACCTGTGCTGTTACTCTTGGATGGTCACTACAGTCACACACAAAATATTGAATTGTTCGACTTAGCAAAACAAAACAATGTTACAATTGTTTCACTGCCACCTCACTGCTCACACAAGTTACAACCCTTGGATAAGACTTTCATGGGACCTCTCAAAGTCTACTATAGCGAGGAAATCAGGCAGTGGTTAAGGCATAATGAACGTGCTCTCAGTGCTTTTGATGTAATGGAGCTGTTTGGCAAAGCCTATATTAGATGCCAAACTGCTCAAATAGCAATTAATGGTTTTGAAGTAACAGGCATTTACCCCTTGAACAAAAACCAGTTTTCAGATGCGGAATACATTGAAGAGGCCAACAAAGAGCAAGGTTCTCCTTTTTATGAATCGGTGTTAAAAGGAAAGACAGCAAGAAATCATCTGACCCTCCCAGAGAACAGAGAAGAATGTGTTGAGGACGAACCACAAGTTATTGAGCTGGAGTTTGACCCAAATAAACCATCAACATCTTCAACAGATCGGGGTGTTACTCTCTCCACAGTTTCTAGTAAACAACAGTTTCTTGAAGATTCCCAAGTTACCACGACTTCTAAAACCAGCCCTTTTGACATCAACCCCATTCCAAAAATTCATAAGAGGAGCTCTAAAAGGGGACGAAAGGCCTGCAGCTCTATGGTCATTACATCTACGCCTTACAAAGCCAAATTGGTGGAAGCCAAACAAGCGAAAAAGCAACAAGGGATTCGTCGTGGTCGTGGACGCGGGAGCAATCCTGGCCGGGAACGTGGATCCGAACCCGCACTAGAGCCTTCATATGTTAAGAAAGGGAAAGAGCTAGTGAAAAAGCGCCTCAGATTTGAAAGAAAAGTCGAAGAATCCAGCAGCAAAGATAGTGAAAGCGTGTCCTCCGGTAAATCAGATTTAGACTTTCCTCCAGGAGTTTCCCCTTCCACAGACAATGATGTGAGGTGTATGTTTTGTGATGGCAAGATTTTGGATGACACCAAAGGGGAACTTTGGGTCATGTGCGTAATGTGTTCGCTGTGGGCCCATGTCGAATGTGCAGGGGCTGAAAAAAACACTTACTTATATTTGCGACTTTTGTCGCCAGCCTACTTACTAATTCTAAAATGAATTGTAGAAGTAATTAACTGTTATAATCTACTTATTACTAACATCTTTTTATGTATTAAAAAGTATCATTGATGTATTACAAGTGTACTTTAAAATGGTATAATATTTTCTCTGATTTAATCTCTTTTTATATACTTTTTAGTGTTATTTTGGTTTTCTGTATTAGGGGTCCGGTTTAGGCAACCTTTTTCAAAATGGCCAAAGTGTAATGTTTGGAAAAAAAAAATTACTTCCATAATTATTATTCTTTTTCGTGTAAATAAAATAATTTAGTAAATAACATTATGAAGTATACATTACATGCTTTAAAATATAACTTTTAACAATTTTCAATTTAAAAAAAATCAAAAACAAAATGGGGTCTGGATTTGGGCACTCTCCTCTAGTAATGTCTGTGTATGATAACCGTATAAAAAATTATAATCATAAATTTATAGTATATTAGAGGATCAATTAGTCTTAATATACTTTTAATGTAAAAATAATTAGGCTTACAATAAAAATTGAAATTAAATAAATATAGGTATTATATTTGTACATCTTTAACATTAAATATTTTTTTCAATAAATGCAAAAATAATTACAACACAAGTATACGATATTGTGATGGTTGGGGGGAGGGGGAGAAGAGCCAATTTCCTCAACAAACTTTTTTTTACTACTGGCCTCCTTTACCCTAAGCCAGAGGTAGCCTATTCTTTGCACGCGAAGGTATTTTAAGTGGAACAGCTAAATTTACTGTAGTTATAGAATAACATTAACAAACTATTACGCTCTAGAACAAATAAATCACCTAATTAGGTTAAGTTAGTAAATTGATAAATCTTAGCTATTAAGTTGGCGTCTCTGTGTATTGCCATGCTTTTCTTTAAATATGCAATTATCTTTTGTCATATTTTTATTAGAGTTTTTCTGGATTTTTTACTTTTTTTTTTCTGATATCTTATTTAAAATAAACCGAAAAAACAAAACTCTCAATCCAATCAGGAATCAAATATAAATTACACTATCAATTTTTAAATAAGACTATTAATGATTTGTTGTGTTTTCTGAAAGATGGTGGTGGATACTATACTAGGGTAGGCTAGTTAATAGATTTTGAGGTGGAGCGACTCGCCCAAGATTATTAGCGCAAATAGTAACAAGCCAGATTTTTTTTTTTGCCAACACTCCCCTAAACATACCTTGTCTTGGCAGAGGTTTAGAATAAGTACTTACTCTGATTTGAGCTTTGAAGAATTGACTGAAAGTTGAACTAAATTTAGTGTATATTTTAATAAAATAAAATGCAGCTTTACTTATTTAGTTAATGTTCAACTACAAATCATTTTCGGTCTTTCAATTAGCATCTGGAATTAATGTAAACTTTAAAAAACCTACTATATTATTTTGCAAACATCATAGGCTTGCACACCCGGGGCACCCTCACTAACCACACACACATATATACACACAAAAATCTTGAGTGAAAATAGAACGAGATATCTATGTATTTATTTAAAAAAGTGTTGATTCATATTACTAGGTTTGTGTTTAATGTAGGCTTGAGATACTGTTTCTGGGCTAGCTGATGGATAGAACTGTAATTTATAATGGTGTTATAAAGAATATTCTTGTAAAATCAAACATTGATTCTTTCTTGCTTTTAATTTATTCTATTTAATGTATTTATTAATATATAATATATTATATATATATATATATATATATATATATATATAATATTCATTCAAGGGGGGTAGATTTCATTCTCTTTGATTAAAGTGTCATTCTGGCACCTCCATCAGTCACACCCTGCGCATGCGCACTCTTATGGCAAACATAAAAAATTGATTTTTCTTTGTGCTTAAAATTAAAGCTTATTAATGTGAATTTATGGGGGTGTCAAATAAAGGAGTCATCCCAGGTACCAATTACTCTAGTTATGCCACTGCAACTTACTATACACTTTAATAATATGATTAACATTCTGAACATAGAATAACACCACGCCTGAGATGTTTTGATTTTGATTTACTTATTAATTATTATTATTATTATTATTATTATTATTACTATTTAGCACCACGTCTTACTACCCATTCGGGTTATACGCTTTAAGTACTAACTACGCTAATGGGTTAGGAATTGGGAAGGTTGAATCAGAGGAAGTGAACCCGCATTTGCGTGGAGGGAGAGTGGAAAACCATTTAGGAAAAACCACCCCCAGTTCACCCGACCGAGATTCGAACCTCGATCTCCTCGTCCTCAGCAGTCGGGCTCAAACCGACTCGCGCGTTAGCCAACTACGCCACAGAGGCGGGTTACTTATTAGTTAATGTATTTATTAGCATCGCGTCTGTACGGGTAATAGGGTAATAAACATAGTATGTACTAATTATTATAATGGGCTTAGGATGAGAAAGGTTGTTATTAGACGAAATATACCCTCATTTGCGTGGAAGAAAAGTTAAAAACAAATTAGGGACAAAACGGCAATACACCCGGCAGAGATTCAAATCCCGATATTCGTATTATTGTCAATCCAGACTATTGTGAGGGTGATGCCTTAGACCAACCGACCACCAAAGTGGGTTCATGTCGTGCTATATGAAAAAAATGATTCGATAATTATTCAAAAACTTATAACATTGTAAAAATCTCAATATTCTTGGCATGTAGTCTACTCGAAAAAACTTCACATTTCTCCCACCCATCAAGTTCATTTACAATAGTCTAGTTTGCTGGCAAAGGAGAGGTCAGGGTTTGAATTCTGGCCGATCGTTCTGGGGGTGAATTTTTCCAAATGATGTTTCATTCCCCTCCAAAGCTAGTATGAGTTAATTTCCTCTCATCTATTTATTAATTGTATTTACTTCATATAAGTGTAAAAAGCATATAATCCGGAGGGTTAGAGGAACAAAAAAATTTAAAAAAAATACAATACGCAATATATTAAATACTTTTTCTTCAAATTGCTATTAAACTATTGACATTTTCATGGATATCTAACTAATGAGGGTGGGTAACTTCTCTTCTAATAATGCTATTTATCATTTAGTTGACAAAGAGGGTCTTCATTTAATTGATAATTCTGATGGGCTCAATATGAATTTAACAATATACATTATTGTTATTTGTTGTTACCAGCCCAGGGTGCACTGCAAATTGGGCTCTGTGTGAGTAGTGTGGGGGCCCTCTCATCACAGCCCTCGGGCGTGACGTGTTGTTATTGTAAACATCGTGAACATATAGTCCGTATTTGTGTATGAAGGGTGATATCTGAGTATAGACCATTTTCTGTAGGAAGGGATAGTACGTGTCCCCCTCCCCGAATCGATTTTCGAGAATGGATAATTGGTGATGAATTATCGAGAGGGTTTAAAACACGGATATTATAAAATATATATTTATTCGACGTAACTAAAAACCGGTCTATAGACCTCCAGACGCCTTGGATATGTTTATTTGACATTGAACAAGTTTGTAAACATCGTGAATATATAGACCATTTTCTTTCCCCGCGGGGGTAACCCCGGTTCAAGCTCTGTTCCCTGGTGGTAGCGTCTAATAAAACACGGATATTATAAAATATACATTTATTAGACGTAACTAAAAAAAATAAATCCGTTCATACCCAAAATAACTGAGTCGCACCTTTTGATTATTGATGTGTGATTATTCATTATTGATGTGTGATAATTGATGTGTGCTGGGGGATGGACAAGCGAGATTTGAACTCAGACCTCCTGTATTTTCAAAAAGTTCCTTCATACGAAAACCGTTGACCACCTATTCCAATATGACCTTGAACAAGTTTGTACTCGCTCCCGGCATTGTAAACATCGTGAACATATAGACCTGAAGGGATCGAATCGATTTTCAAGAATGGATAATTGGTGATGGATTATCGATGATCGAGAGGGTTTAAAACACGGGATGAAAATGTTGGTTTGATAAATTAAACCACTATAAACAAATCCAAATTCCCAACAAATTTAATCTATAAAATAATTTAAATTACATTAAACACACACAAAAAAAATCACATGACTTGGCGTATTAATACATGAGATTTAATCTAGGAAGTTCTTCTAGCTGTCAGATATGTATATACAAATACACACATGATGAGATTAATTAAAACGGTTTACGTAAAAAAAACACCTAATCTGATGTGTTAACTACTTATACTAGGACAGCATCAATACACACACACACACACACACACACACACACTTAATTAACGTTTAAAAGAACTGTGTGTTACATCCACCCTTGTAGAGTTATCATTCGCGTGGAAGGAGATTCAAACCCCAATCTCCTCAACAACGGCAGTCTGGTCTACTGTGCGATGTACATAGAATTATACACACTATTTGCCTGCGAGTAACATCCAAATGGTACAATCAATAAACATATATAGTAAATAGTGTAGGGTAACATATGCGTTGCTATTTATTCTGTGCCATCTACTCAGGAAAATTGGTACTTGTGTTAACCCGTACATATAACATATATAAACAATGGTGGCTATCGCTATATATAGGGGTAGAATAATGAAAGGTAAGTTTACCCACAGTTGGGTGAAGAGAAAACGTTCTATACACATTTCAACACTCGTTGAATACCTGTCAAGGGTGTCCTGTAATTTAATGCTCGAAACTATATTTTGTTGACATACTAAATTATCCACTTAAACCTAAAGCCAAAATTATATGAAGTGTACATACATTTGCATGGACGGAGAATGGAAAAACTCCCAGCGGTGATGAAGGATCTATAATACTCAATACATTTTTAGCACTGCGCTATTAGATTATGAATTGGGAAGGTTGAACCCTCAGGGAGACTGTAATTATAGTAGAGTTTACAAATAGTTTATTGCAAGACTTTCTTTAACAACTTCATATACAGCTAATATTCTAAACAGCCATTCACATATTCTTACAAATAATAAATTATAAGTCCTAGGGTGTATTTATTACACACACAACTTTCGAGGGGGGGTCCCGGGTTCGATTCCTATTCATGTGTGTTTAACCTTTGTATTTATTACACACGTGTGTTATAGTTGGAATGGATGGTGAAAATGGCGGCATCTATCACTACTCATACAATAATTTAATTACACTAATGGAGTAGGATAAGGAGAGTTATATTAAAAAAAATCTAGAGCATTTACCTCTTATTATAAAACATGCCTAGTTTACAGAGCATAGTCAAACCTTGAACTAACAGATTGATAATATAAGACAATTATTATATTATTAGTTATGCTCATTGGTGATGTGCGCGTATGTTTACACGATAGCACTGATCTATCATCTGAAGATGAATAGACAACAAAGCGTCCCTTGCTGATGCGGCGTATATGAGGATTTAGGTTTCAATTATAAATGATACAACAAAGTGAATTTCATTATTACATTTGTTTATAACCGTTTATTTTCTATATCATTATTGGCTTTCACGTTATTGTACAACCCAATGGCACAAATTATTTCATATTGTGTGTTATGGCTTTGAAGATAATTTTCAAAAATAGGTTTTGAGTAAATCAACCTTAAGTATCTTTTCCTATAAATACAAACACACATCTTGTTAATCACATTAATCCGTCTTTAAATAAATATACATTTTAGACCAAATTGTTCAACTAAATTTAACCAAATTTAAATATCCAAAAATGTATTATTTGTAAACTATTCTAAAATAACTTATTATATGTAAAAATTAAAACGTATTCTTATTTATCATGAAAATCTATTCCTATATTCCTATTTTGAAGTCAATTTTTAAAGTCATTTTAAAAACAATTCAAATTGTCTATTTGTATTAAGTAAACTACCCCTAAATACATTTATAACGTAAAATGTCTCCAGATATCAATTTATAACACACTCGTTAAAGCCATATCTTAAAATATTCATATTTAATAAAAACAGTTTTCAATAAATAGCCCAAAACTGAATTCAATAAAAAAAAAACAAGTATACATCTTTATTTGTCATGTCCATATAAAACACTCACCAAATATACATTTCAAGAAAAATCTTTAAAACAATTTTCAAAACAATTTGAATTTTCAACAGTAAACCACTGTTTATTGTATTTACCTGGACAACACAACGGTTAATAAGAAGTAGCCCTTGCTCTTACAAGTTTGAATATCTATAGTATTATTTAAAAAAAAAACGTTTTGATTGGTATTTAGAAACCGAGATTAACTCCATTCTAAGGGTAATTTAATGTTTATTCTAATATTAGTAAAAAAAAAGTTATTATTTCTACGTATCCTTTTAATAATAGGTATATATTCTGTAGCTTGAACCTGTACGGGAGTCAAACAGCGTTCGAATCACTCATTGTCCACGGTCGACGCCGGAAGAACAAGCTGCGTCGGTGAAGTTTTCTGCTGGTTCGTCACACGGTAATGGTAACGGTACAGGAATCTCTTCGCCCTCGAAGAAATCAGCTATTACTTCTTTACAATATAAAGACGCACATGCATCTCCTTCCGTAGCTATAGCTTCCCAATCTTGTTTCCAATTAATATATTGATTGTACCAATCACATACAACCATACAACAATATGTAAATTCGGGACATAATTTACGAGTACTGCCCATAAAACAACTATAATCACATACGTGAGTCGAACGTACAAAGTATTCTGATCCGTGTGGTAAACGATCACAAAGAACACATGCTATCTTATTTGGTCGTTCTAGTCGAGTTAACTCAAATATCTTATCACCGTCAGAATATTCATAAAGAGTAACTACATCAAAAGGACATGTTTTAAAATGATGTATGTCTAAGTTACAATAACAGCCGCGACGCGGTTCACTTTTAAAGTCCGAACAATCGAAGTAATTATGTCCGCGATTAAGATGATTCCGTTTAAAGTTCCTCACCGGGATGTGGAACGCCAAGTCCTCTAGTGAGTACGCCATTTTGAAACTGAAAAACAAATAAATCAATCTGATCAATAACATATAATAATAATAATAATAGCACCACGTCTTACTACCCGTTCGGTTTATACGCTTAAGTACCAATCACTCTAATGGGTTAGGAAGTGAACCCGCGTTTGTGTGGAAAACCACCCCCAGTACACCCGACAGAGATTCAAACCTCGATCCCTCAGCAGCCTGGCCTAGCTACGGACAGCGCGTTAGCTAACTACGCCACCGAAGCGAGTGTCTGAATATATATCAGAGAGTTCTATAGGTGTAAGTAAGTTGATAGGTATCAGTTTAGCTAATAAAAAAACTAAAAAATAAGTTTCAAACTCACCGGTCTTAGCTTGATTAAACGACGCTAAACGAGCAAGAGCTAATTCTTATTAACCGTTGTGTTGTCCAGATTCTAATATATATACTACCTCGAGTAAATTACCCTATATATATACTCCACGTTGTAAACTATTTTGACTACCGGTAATTACAAGTTGTTATTCAAAACCTTTTCCTTGTTTGCGACAGCTAAAATCGTTTAGCGTTTCTCTTTTTCCCTCGAGTATTATTGCTCCACTAATAACAATGATGTACTGTATATCACATGACTTGACGTATGAATAGGGGATTCTGACAGCAATTAGATAATGCTCTACTTGACAATCGTTAGGATTTAGCCTAAAATAATGTGTTCAAAGTTGATTACCTAACTATTGATTAGAAAAATGTATGTATGAAGCCCGTATCAACCGCGAGAAGGTTAAACAAAATTTTGAAAATAATTTTGTGATTACAGAATATGTATTTCTTCTAACATAATATTGGAGGGCACTTTCTATGCGTTATGCTGAGCACTTAAGTGACTTTAAATAGAATAGAATAAAATATAAATTGTCTGAATATCTGAAAACCTCAGCTCATCAACCAACACCCATTAACAAATGCATGACACTTTTTCAACCTTCCACCAAAGGTCCAAAAATGAGTATCGCTGAAAACCTCCATATTTATAATGCTACTCTTCATCACAATATTATTTTTAACGAACAAACAAGTTTCAAGAACCAATCCCTTATCAATATAATCAAGAACCTCCCACAATATGCGAAAATCAAAAACTCAAATAAGTCCCATCCTAAAAACCCGGCCCTCCTACCATCGTAGTTTAGACCTGTTTGGGCCAGTTTAAAGAAGATAAGAGCCTACATTTATTCTCCCTTTGTATTCAACAGCAAACAACCAAACGACTGACACACTAGCGACATCTCACATATTAACTCTTATCTTTCCCAAAAATGTCTACGTTGGTCACTTGGTCTTTTCTAGAACACCAATCACAAAGGTTATAAAATTAACAATTAACTGCACATAAAGGCTATGATACTCACAAGCACTCGAGCTTTTTTACATAATAAAACATTTATTACAAAGGTTAATATACAAAGTTACTTTTCAATATACTTAAATATAAATGGTAGATTTATTTTTTATGTCTCCATTGGTGAGCACAAATGTCTTATTTTGTAGTGACCGTATGCAAGAGTGTCGCATCCATTATCTAAAATATAGCGTTTGTCATCTCCTGGTGAAAGTGCAAGTTTATTCAAAGAGATACTGTACAATTGATGTTTCTCACTTCTTATCATGGACATATTGGCGTAGTGTAAAATCCCCTGCTTTAAACACTTTTTATAATGACCATGCTTAATTTTCTTTTTGAGAGTTGTTTTTGATACGCCTTTACCAACTTATTTCTCCTCAAGACTCTCCTTTGAATGGAGTATCTAGAGCATTTACCTCTTATTATAACAACATCCCTGGCGAGGATAATCTTGAATTTAGAGGAAGTGAGCCCGCATTTGCGTGGAGGGAGAGTGGAAAATAATTTGAGGAAAGCCACCTCAGTTCATCCAACCGAGATTCGAACCTCAATCTCCCCGTCCTAGGCAGTATACGGATAGAGGTAGTATTGTAACATGTTAGACGTATTGAGAGAGAGAGGGGCTATTGGATCATAGACCCTTCCCAGGATCACAATAGTACCCACATTTGGGTGGAGGGAGAGTTTGAAATAATGTAGGGAAAATACCCTCAGTTTAATAGAGTTGTGAATGAAAACGATCTATACACATCTCTACGAAAATAGTTAATTATTCCTTGTTCACAAAGGTCGATTTTGGTATGAAGTTTTGATAAAATAATTTATAACTTTAATTTTCTTCACACGATGATATCAACACTTTTTGAATAACTGTCAAGGTTGTCCTGGAATTTAATGCTCGAAACTGTATTTTGTTGGCATAGTAAATAACATTCACACACACACACACACACACACACAAATAATATTAGTCACTTAATTCTTAAGCCAAAAATGATAGGAAATGTACCTATATTTGCATGGAAAGTCCATAGGAAAACCTTCCTTAATAGACTTGGTGCTGATGAAGGAATCTATAATATATAAGTGGCGTGGATATGTTTATCAAATTTATTAAAACTTATAATACTCACAGAATCTCCCAGCGTTCTACATGTCTAGGCTGAATAAAGAGAATTTATCTCATTTTTCCTGATTTGGAAGTGGAAAACGATTAATGAAAATTTACCCCAAAAATAAATAAATTAAATAAAAAACCTTGCTGAGGGATCAAATCCAGACCTTCCCATAATCTGTTTCTAAAATGACATGTGCCAAGGGATCCAATGACGGGTGCCACTGACAATTCGGGGTTCGAGACCCCAGATCCGAGACCCCGGACCCGAGATCAAGTGTTTTGAAGCTCGCTCGACACTCACTGGGATTCAAACCCTGCGACAGAAACATTATGCAAGGTCATACTCGTTTTCGGACTTGACGAGTAAATAATATCAAACACAATGCTGAAACATTTACTTTACTGGCTGTTTGATTATGGTCCTGCCCAGGGTTTGAATCCCAGTGAGTGTCGAGCGAGCTTCAAAACACTTGATCTCGGGTCCGGGGTCTCGGATCTGGGGTCTCGAACCCCGAATTGTCAGTGGCACCCGTCATTGGATCCCTTGGCACATGTCATTTTAGAAACAGATTATGGGAAGGTCTGGATTTGATCCCTCAGCAAGGTTTTTTATTTAATTTATTTATTTTTGGGGTAAATTTTCATTAATCGTTTTCCACTTCCAAATCAGGAAAAATGAGATAAATTCTCTTTATTCAGCCTAGACATGTAGAACGCTGGGAGATTCTGTGAGTATTATAAGTTTTAATAAATTTGATAAACATATCCACGCCACTTATATATTATAGATTCCTTCATCAGCACCAAGTCTATTAAGGAAGGTTTTCCTATGGACTTTCCATGCAAATATAGGTACATTTCCTATCATTTTTGGCTTAAGAATTAAGTGACTAATATTATTTGTGTGTGTGTGTGTGTGAATGTTATTTACTATGCCAACAAAATACAGTTTCGAGCATTAAATTCCAGGACAACCTTGACAGTTATTCAAAAAGTGTTGATATCATCGTGTGAAGAAAATTAAAGTTATAAATTATTTTATCAAAACTTCATACCAAAATCGACCTTTGTGAACAAGGAATAATTAACTATTTTCGTAGAGATGTGTATAGATCGTTTTCATTCACAACTCTATTAAACTGAGGGTATTTTCCCTACATTATTTCAAACTCTCCCTCCACCCAAATGTGGGTACTATTGTGATCCTGGGAAGGGTCTATGATCCAATAGCCCCTCTCTCTCTCAATACGTCTAACATGTTACAATACTACCTCTATCCGTATACTGCCTAGGACGGGGGAGATTGAGGTTCGAATCTCGGTTGGATGAACTGAGGTGGCTTTCCTCAAATTATTTTCCACTCTCCCTCCACGCAAATGCGGGCTCACTTCCTCTAAATTCAAGATTATCCTCGCCAGGGATGTTGTTATAATAAGAGGTAAATGCTCTAGATACTCCATTCAAAGGAGAGTCTTGAGGAGAAAAAAGTTGGTAAAGGCGTATCAAAAACAACTCTCAAAAAGAAAATTAAGCATGGTCATTATAAAAAGTGTTTAAAGCAGGGGATTTTACACTACGCCAATATGTCCATGATAAGAAGTGAGAAACATCAATTGTACAGTATCTCTTTGAATAAACTTGCACTTTCACCAGGAGATGACAAACGCTATATTTTAGATAATGGATGCGACACTCTTGCATACGGTCACTACAAAATAAGACATTTGTGCTCACCAATGGAGACATAAAAAATAAATCTACCATTTATATTTAAGTATATTGAAAAGTAACTTTGTATATTAACCTTTGTAATAAATGTTTTATTATGTAAAAAAGCTCGAGTGCTTGTGAGTATCATAGCCTTTATGTGCAGTTAATTGTTAATTTTATAACCTTTGTGATTGGTGTTCTAGAAAAGACCAAGTGACCAACGTAGACATTTTTGGGAAAGATAAGAGTTAATATGTGAGATGTCGCTAGTGTGTCAGTCGTTTGGTTGTTTGCTGTTGAATACAAAGGGAGAATAAATGTAGGCTCTTATCTTCTTTAAACTGGCCCAAACAGGTCTAAACTACGATGGTAGGAGGGCCGGGTTTTTAGGATGGGACTTATTTGAGTTTTTGATTTTCGCATATTGTGGGAGGTTCTTGATTATATTGATAAGGGATTGGTTCTTGAAACTTGTTTGTTCGTTAAAAATAATATTGTGATGAAGAGTAGCATTATAAATATGGAGGTTTTCAGCGATACTCATTTTTGGACCTTTGGTGGAAGGTTGAAAAAGTGTCATGCATTTGTTAATGGGTGTTGGTTGATGAGCTGAGGTTTTCAGATATTCAGACAATTTATATTTTATTCTATTCTATTTAAAGTCACTTAAGTGCTCAGCATAACGCATAGAAAGTGCCCTCCAATATTATGTTGAGAAGAAATACATATTCTGTAATCACAAAATTATTTTCAAAATTTTGTTTAACCTTCTCGCGGTTGATACGGGCTTCATACATACATTTTTCTAATCAATAGTTAGGTAATCAACTTTGAACACATTATTTTAGGCTAAATCCTAACGATTGTCAAGTAGAGCATTATCTAATTGCTGTCAGAATCCCCTATTCATACGTCAAGTCATGTGATATACAGTACATCATTGTTATTAGTGGAGCAATAATACTCGAGGGAAAAAGAGAAACGCTAAACGATTTTAGCTGTCGCAAACAAGGAAAAGGTTTTGAATAACAACTTGTAATTACCGGTAGTCAAAATAGTTTACAACGTGGAGTATATATATAGGGTAATTTACTCGAGGTAGTATATATATTAGAATCTGGACAACACAACGGTTAATAAGAATTAGCTCTTGCTCGTTTAGCGTCGTTTAATCAAGCTAAGACCGGTGAGTTTGAAACTTATTTTTTAGTTTTTTTATTAGCTAAACTGATACCTATCAACTTACTTACACCTATAGAACTCTCTGATATATATTCAGACACTCGCTTCGGTGGCGTAGTTAGCTAACGCGCTGTCCGTAGCTAGGCCAGGCTGCTGAGGGATCGAGGTTTGAATCTCTGTCGGGTGTACTGGGGTGGTTTTCCACACAAACGCGGGTTCACTTCCTAACCCATTAGAGTGATTGGTACTTAAGCGTATAAACCGAACGGGTAGTAAGACGTGGTGCTATTATTATTATTATTATATGTTATTGATCAGATTGATTTATTTGTTTTTCAGTTTCAAAATGGCGTACTCACTAGAGGACTTGGCGTTCCACATCCCGGTGAGGAACTTTAAACGGAATCATCTTAATCGCGGACATAATTACTTCGATTGTTCGGACTTTAAAAGTGAACCGCGTCGCGGCTGTTATTGTAACTTAGACATACATCATTTTAAAACATGTCCTTTTGATGTAGTTACTCTTTATGAATATTCTGACGGTGATAAGATATTTGAGTTAACTCGACTAGAACGACCAAATAAGATAGCATGTGTTCTTTGTGATCGTTTACCACACGGATCAGAATACTTTGTACGTTCGACTCACGTATGTGATTATAGTTGTTTTATGGGCAGTACTCGTAAATTATGTCCCGAATTTACATATTGTTGTATGGTTGTATGTGATTGGTACAATCAATATATTAATTGGAAACAAGATTGGGAAGCTATAGCTACGGAAGGAGATGCATGTGCGTCTTTATATTGTAAAGAAGTAATAGCTGATTTCTTCGAGGGCGAAGAGATTCCTGTACCGTTACCATTACCGTGTGACGAACCAGCAGAAAACTTCACCGACGCAGCTTGTTCTTCCGGCGTCGACCGTGGACAATGAGTGATTCGAACGCTGTTTGACTCCCGTACAGGTTCAAGCTACAGAATATATACCTATTATTAAAAGGATACGTAGAAATAATAACTTTTTTTTTACTAATATTAGAATAAACATTAAATTACCCTTAGAATGGAGTTAATCTCGGTTTCTAAATACCAATCAAAACGTTTTTTTTTTAAATAATACTATAGATATTCAAACTTGTAAGAGCAAGGGCTACTTCTTATTAACCGTTGTGTTGTCCAGGTAAATACAATAAACAGTGGTTTACTGTTGAAAATTCAAATTGTTTTGAAAATTGTTTTAAAGATTTTTCTTGAAATGTATATTTGGTGAGTGTTTTATATGGACATGACAAATAAAGATGTATACTTGTTTTTTTTTTATTGAATTCAGTTTTGGGCTATTTATTGAAAACTGTTTTTATTAAATATGAATATTTTAAGATATGGCTTTAACGAGTGTGTTATAAATTGATATCTGGAGACATTTTACGTTATAAATGTATTTAGGGGTAGTTTACTTAATACAAATAGACAATTTGAATTGTTTTTAAAATGACTTTAAAAATTGACTTCAAAATAGGAATATAGGAATAGATTTTCATGATAAATAAGAATACGTTTTAATTTTTACATATAATAAGTTATTTTAGAATAGTTTACAAATAATACATTTTTGGATATTTAAATTTGGTTAAATTTAGTTGAACAATTTGGTCTAAAATGTATATTTATTTAAAGACGGATTAATGTGATTAACAAGATGTGTGTTTGTATTTATAGGAAAAGATACTTAAGGTTGATTTACTCAAAACCTATTTTTGAAAATTATCTTCAAAGCCATAACACACAATATGAAATAATTTGTGCCATTGGGTTGTACAATAACGTGAAAGCCAATAATGATATAGAAAATAAACGGTTATAAACAAATGTAATAATGAAATTCACTTTGTTGTATCATTTATAATTGAAACCTAAATCCTCATATACGCCGCATCAGCAAGGGACGCTTTGTTGTCTATTCATCTTCAGATGATAGATCAGTGCTATCGTGTAAACATACGCGCACATCACCAATGAGCATAACTAATAATATAATAATTGTCTTATATTATCAATCTGTTAGTTCAAGGTTTGACTATGCTCTGTAAACTAGGCATGTTTTATAATAAGAGGTAAATGCTCTAGATTTTTTTTAATATAACTCTCCTTATCCTACTCCATTAGTGTAATTAAATTATTGTATGAGTAGTGATAGATGCCGCCATTTTCACCATCCATTCCAACTATAACACACGTGTGTAATAAATACAAAGGTTAAACACACATGAATAGGAATCGAACCCGGGACCCCCCTCGAAAGTTGTGTGTGTAATAAATACACCCTAGGACTTATAATTTATTATTTGTAAGAATATGTGAATGGCTGTTTAGAATATTAGCTGTATATGAAGTTGTTAAAGAAAGTCTTGCAATAAACTATTTGTAAACTCTACTATAATTACAGTCTCCCTGAGGGTTCAACCTTCCCAATTCATAATCTAATAGCGCAGTGCTAAAAATGTATTGAGTATTATAGATCCTTCATCACCGCTGGGAGTTTTTCCATTCTCCGTCCATGCAAATGTATGTACACTTCATATAATTTTGGCTTTAGGTTTAAGTGGATAATTTAGTATGTCAACAAAATATAGTTTCGAGCATTAAATTACAGGACACCCTTGACAGGTATTCAACGAGTGTTGAAATGTGTATAGAACGTTTTCTCTTCACCCAACTGTGGGTAAACTTACCTTTCATTATTCTACCCCTATAGTATAGCGATAGCCACCATTGTTTATATATGTTATATGTACGGGTTAACACAAGTACCAATTTTCCTGAGTAGATGGCACAGAATAAATAGCAACGCATATGTTACCCTACACTATTTACTATATATGTTTATTGATTGTACCATTTGGATGTTACTCGCAGGCAAATAGTGTGTATAATTCTATGTACATCGCACAGTAGACCAGACTGCCGTTGTTGAGGAGATTGGGGTTTGAATCTCCTTCCACGCGAATGATAACTCTACAAGGGTGGATGTAACACACAGTTCTTTTAAACGTTAATTAATGTGTGTGTGTGTGTGTGTGTGTGTGTATTGATGCTGTCCTAGTATAAGTAGTTAACACATCAGATTAGGTGTTTTTTTTACGTAAACCGTTTTAATTAATCTCATCATGTGTGTATTTGTATATACATATCTGACAGCTAGAAGAACTTCCTAGATTAAATCTCATGTATTAATACGCCAAGTCATGTGATCTTCATATGTCACTTGCTATACATACATACAGACACTAGTGCTGAACACAGGGCATTATTTTTTTTTTGTGAGTGTTTAATGTAATTTAAATTATTTTATAGATTAAATTTGTTGGGAATTTGGATTTGTTTATAGTGGTTTAATTTATCAAACCAACATTTTCATCCCGTGTTTTAAACCCTCTCGATCATCGATAATCCATCACCAATTATCCATTCTTGAAAATCGATTCGATCCCTTCAGGTCTATATGTTCACGATGTTTACAATGCCGGGGAGCGAGTACAAACTTGTTCAAGGTCATATTGGAATAGGTGGTCAACGGTTTTCGTATGAAGGAACTTTTTGAAAATACAGGAGGTCTGAGTTCAAATCTCGCTTGTCCATCCCCCAGCACACATCAATTATCACACATCAATAATGAATAATCACACATCAATAACCAAAAGGTGCGACTCAGTTATTTTCGGTATGAACGGATTTTTTTTTTTTTAGTTACGTCTAATAAATGTATATTTTATAATATCCGTGTTTTATTAGACGCTACCACCAGGGAACAGAGCTTGAACCGGGGGTTACCCCGCGGGGAAAGAAAATGGTCTATATATTCACGATGTTTACAAACTTGTTCAATGTCAAATAAACATATCCAAGGCGTCTGGAGGTCTATAGACCGGTTTTTAGTTACGTCGAATAAATATATATTTTATAATATCCGTGTTTTAAACCCTCTCGATAATTCATCACCAATTATCCATTCTCTAAAATCGATTCGGGGAGGGGGACACGTACTATCCCTTCCTACAGAAAATGGTCTATACTCAGATATCACCCTTCATACACAAATACGGACTATATGTTTACGATGTTTACAATAACAACATGTCACGCCCGAGGGCTGTGATGAGAGGGCCCCCACACTACTTGCGTGTCAGGACAAAAGCTGGCACAGCTACTGCGGCGTTTGTATAGTGTGCTCTTGGGGGACAGGCCTCTCAATGACCAAGTCATCTTAATGATTGGTGTCAATGATTTTCTGGTAAATATAGAGTCAATAGTTTAACCAACCATTTTCACGATGTTGTAGCTGGCAGTCTATAAACAAATATTAGTATATTATAAGTAATCACTATTTTAACTTATGTTCACAGCAAAGGACAAGACTCGGGATTATGAAAATGAGGTTAAGCAAGATTGTGAACCTATTATGCAGACATAATAGAAGCGTGATCATCCTAACCTTACCGCCAATCCCGAGGCTTTCAGCTGAGGACCATGTTAAACTTATAAAATTCAACAAGTTTGTGATGAAGATGGGGGTACGTAATGAATTAAACCTCTATATGCGTCAAACCCGTACGGGTAGTAAGACGCGGTGATAATAACTAAAAACTCTTTTATCAAGTTCTATAGCGCAAACATACCAATACAGATTTTATAAACCATAAATATATAGGTAGTAGGACGGAGTGAAAATAAAATGTATAAGTTAATCCCTTCTTACGCCAGTAGGATAAATAACGCCGAAGAAAAAGAGTAGTCAAATATATTTTCTACAGAGAGTTTTCACAATACATGATATTATAAAATAATGTTAACACTGTATATTAATGGTCTTATTTAATTTTTAAATATCATTTACTAAATCTATTGAACTCATCATTAATAAATTTATGATGTTCCCCCAACATATTATCCATTTTGTTTGTTTATTATATAAAAAGTAGACTATAATTTGTATAGGTTTCTAGAACAAACTGAGTTTGGCATGTGTAGTTATTAAACACTCTACACTTATTTAATATTTAATACAGGTGGGTGGGAAGAGAAAGTTAACTTAGAGGAAGTGCACTCTCAATAAGGATGTGGAAACTATATTTAAAACCAAACCGAAAGAACACGAACTGCGTTTTTTTATGCTGAGTTACCCGTCAACTGACAAGTAAATTACGAGACTTAACTACTTGTGTTTCACACAAAAATAAACGTATTGGCTATTGTTGTAATATTGCTCTTTTAACTTTTTGTAATATTTGCTTTCAGAACAAGATGCCGTGCGGGCCATCGACATTTATGAACTATTTCTCCTTGCGGACGGAGCCATAAACTTGGATTTGTTTGAACGGTGTGTGTCAATGCTTAAACTTTACAATATATTAAACAATAAAATATACACTAATTTAAAAAAGTTGCCTGGAGAGGCAAATAAGCCCATTAGTTTTGAATCCACTCAAATAGTGTAGATCTAAATGTAGGATCGGCTCGGCTATTGGTACCATGGTACTGAGGCCAGGATTTTCTGGGCCCCAGGCATGAGATATAGATTCACATGTTAAAAAAATTGTAGCATGCAAAATAAAAAAAAACATAAAATCTAACATAGTGATAAGCAATTAATGCCTATACATCCTAAGGAATTGTGAAAGCTCAGCCCAACAGATGGGATTTTCTCCATAGGAACTTACTGGAATTTGTCACAATTATATGTTTGGTTTAGTCCATTCTTGTCCTTTGTTTCTAATTGTTTAGAAGTTTCACGGAGTCTATTATTTTTGTATGTAAATTAAATTTGGCACGCGCAAATAGTTGGGTAGTGAATTAAATTTATTATTTAAATACAATTATTTCATCGTATGCGTAACATTTCAGTGTTCAGCTTCGTGTTGACCTTTGAACATGGCTTTTGTTTTGTAAATGTGAAAAACGTGGCTAAAAAGTGTACAATGGGGGCTGAACAGGGCGGTACGGGAGTTTTTACCCCAATGGAAATAACCCCCCTCTCCCCAACTGGAATCAACTCCTCCCCTCCCCTGCAATAAAATCCCATTTTATATATTTATTTACCACCCTCGGATATCTCAAATATTGAGTCGAAATGTAGCAATTATTGCTCCAATTCAACAGAATGGGGACAGTCAAGTATAAACATCACTTACCCAATACCACTAATCTCGCCGAGCACCTCGCGCAACAAACATCCGACTACACAAACCACAAGCGAACAACTGCCAAGACTGAGCCAAGTTCCGCATCTCGCCACTAGAGACCGGCACCACCACTACCATGATCAATCCGCCCAACTTCAAGAAACGAGAAGAAGATGGTAACTGCCAGGCTTTGCCAGAATAATATAGAATGTTCTTCTGCCGGCGCGCCCCCTTCCTTTGTGCCTATCCTGTTCGATGAGTGTGCCATATAAAAGACCATCCGTCGAGGAAGACGTCACACTTGGACTTGGCTGCGACCATGTAGGACTAAGCGTCGGCGTAACGGACATATTATATTAATGTAAGAATAAAATCCAATTTCGGTTTAAATGTAAATTATGGGAACTAGTCAAAATTCTTTTTAGATCTTTTATCAAATTTAATTATAAAGTATTTGCGTAAATCTTCGTCTTTTAATTTACTTTATAATGAGAGTATTGTAAAGTCAGACATTTTCTGTGTTATGGATATTAGGCATTATGCGCGAACTTTATACTCAACCAATTAACTTTATTTGTTTCTCAGTAGTATTTAGGTTAGATGAGTGTAGTAAATATGAAAATTTGAGAGTGTTGTTAGATCAGAACTTTTCTATATTATCCATAATGATTGAAAGTCAAAAATTTCAAAATTAACTTTATTTCGTCTCTATTGCAAATGTGGCATTTTGGGTTTGGTAAACATTAAGGTGGGAAAGTGTTTGAAATATGGTGCCGAGATTTTCAATATTAGTAGAATGGAGTATTGCACTAGATTATTATATAGATCAACTTAACTTTATATTTTTTTTTACTAGTTTCTCGATTGTTATTTTTAGGATAGTTTTGTTAATATCTATTTTGTGCCAAAATAGTAACAAATAAACAAACTTAATGGGGTAATGTTAGGAAATATCCTTGATATTTATAATAGTACTATAATCCTTGTTTAGGACATAGGCGAAGGCTATTGTGAGTTACGCTGTAGGTAATTAGCGTTAAAGTTAAATGGTATTGACATTAGGTATTTTTGATGGAACTAAAACTTTTAGTAACATGTGGCATTTTCGCAACAACATCAAAAATGTGTTAGTTAGGAGAGATAATTTACTGTATGACGTATGATCATATTAAATTAATATTATGCATCAATATTTGTATTTACGTAATATGTTTAGGGTACATAATAAATAACGTAATGATTAGAAGGAAAAGAGTAAATATTTATGGAACAATGTTTTTATTGGATAGTATATATATAACTGAATTATTAAATGCTCTTCAAATAATATGCTTATTATTTAATAAAGTTTGACATAAATTAAATCTAAAAGATTCTAAGACTTGAATTTATTCTATTACATAATTACGCCATATTATCCCTATGTCTAGAAAAGGTGCGAGGGATTAGCCTTCAACCTTTTTATATATTAATATGTTAGGCAACCTGAGAAGGTGGACCGTAGTTTCCCGCTACTCACAAGAGTGAGTTGCGTGCGCTGGGGACAGGTTAAATGTCCAGCATTTTATAACTCACAACTTTAGGATATTCACTTTGCGCGCTCCTCTATATTCTATTTTATTTTTATTTAACTGTAGATTTTGTTTATATTTATGTATTTAATCCCTCTAGTTTGGAGCTTAGGGATTACAGAAAATATTACCTTTTATCAAACTTCAAATAGCTTATAGATGCATCCAAGTTTGAAATATTTTTCAGGGGATACCTACCAAATTTTAACAGCTTCTTTCATAGGCATCTTAATGATCCCCAAAATTTAGGTCCAAGATCACTCTAAATATCTTCTAGGAACATTCAAATTTCAGGAAGACCACTCCAAGGGCATCCAAAAAACTACTTTTTATACAACAAAACAATCACATTTTGCTATGAAATATAAACTCAAATAAATCAGAACTAAACATAGAAAGTCAACAGTACGATAAGTTTAAAACGATGACTTCTTAATTAATGTATGTGGTACTGACATACTTTTCATAGTTTGTCATGGCTCAACAAATTTAGAAAATATTATTCTCTTTTATTTTAATGCAAAGATGACAAATGAACGAGTATTTTACCCGCCTCGGTGGCCGCACGGTCTAACGCGCTACTCTCATATTAGATTAGACTGCCGAAGATGGGGAAATCGGGGTTTGATCCTGGTTGGGTGCACTGGGGGCTTCCAACCTAAATTGTTTCCCACTCTCCAAGCAAATGTGGATCCACTTTCTCTAAATTGCACCTACCTCCTCCCTGGACCATTAGTGTAATTAGTACATAGGCGTATAACCCTAACGGGTAGTGAGACAGGGTGTTAAATAAATATTGTGTTCTTCTACCGTTATAACCCCTTATACACTTAGTCCCTCTCAACCAAATAGCTTAATTGTAAGGGTAAATATTATATAATTCTTAAATAATAAATTAGTAGATATTCTTAGAGAAATCTAAATTTATATTAGAAACTAATGTACGAGTATTTAAAATTATTAGTAGTAAGTTAATATGTTGTACCGGGACGTACCATTTGATGAATTTCGGTGAAAAAGTGGGGGAAGAAAGGATACAGGCTATATTAAGAAATTAAGGATATGTGGCTTCCCCTTTTCTTGCATCAATTACAATACCGCTAGATTCCCTCTTAGGTCAAGCATTTAAATACCCTCTTCGTTAGTTGAATGGTCTAACGAGTCACTCTCGCAGTAAACTGGACTGCCAATAATGGTGAGCTTGATGTTTGAATCTTGGTTGGGTGTACAGAAGGTAGTTTTTCCTAAAGGTTTTCCACTCTCCCTCTACTCAAATGCGAGTACACTTCCTCTAATAACAACTTTCCTTTTCCCTAAGCTGTTAGCGCAAATAGTATATGTGGGTATAATCCAAACGGGTAGTAAGACGCAGTGCCAATAAACAAATAATTCTTAGATAAAAAATGTATTACACAATCTATAAAAATATTTGATGTATGATTCATTTTACAGGTTCATTGGAGCACCTAATAATAGGAAAATAGATAGGGTCCATTGGAACCGAAGAGGAATCAAGTTGGTGGAGTTCTACCTTAAATCAATCATTTAAATTTTATAGGGCCACAATAAAGAAAATATCGGCTTCTCTTAGTAAGCCACATCTAATATATTTAAAAAAAAACTGATTCTGATAGTTGTTTGATCACTTTTTTTCAGTATGTAGGATGAATAGATAAAACTATGGACACTGAAGATAGCTAGCACGTTTTGTTTAGGAATAATTCACATTCAAACATAAAGGTTTCCACAAAATACATTTTCAATTAATTATAAACTATTCTAAAATTGACGATAATATATGTATTTGTAACCACACGGCCAAATTTTGGTAAGAATTGTTTGTTATAATATTGTGTGTTATGGATTGCGAATGACAAAACGAGTGTTGCAGGTTGTTGCAATTAACCTATAAACAAATAGAATAGAGGAGCTGACCACAAAAACATTGTCAGCATTCCTTAGTCAGAAACAATGCCGGAAATCAGGATAAAATATATGGGATCCAGCCATAGTGGCTGACTAAACAACATCACAGTCTAGGGGTCATTCTACTCAATTCGACACTACCCGGGCTAGGACGCCAGTTCATCAGAATTCGTAGAGGAGGGCTACCGCTCGATCCCAGGGTACCAGGGTGCAGAGACAATGTAGAGACCATCTAGGAGTCAGACAAGCCAGTGGGTATTCCTAGCAACACCTTGTTTTGTCACAAGCTTCCGAATATTATTTAAGTTATTTTGTTTCTTGTATTGTTATCAACATCACAATTGTAATATAATATTTATACAAATAAACCTTTTTAAAAACCAAGTCTAAATTCAATCCCGAACCCACACAAGTATACACAATCGCCTCCCCCTCATTCCTCAACCATCCTGACAGATTCTAGGCAGACATCATTAAGGACAAGGAAGGATATGTAATATATTTTAAATTGTATTATAGAAAAATAAAATTAACTATAGAATAATAAATATCTAAAACATTAAGGTTTTGGTATGGGTCATTATTCGATTTTTTATACCTAATAAAATCATATTTATTAACAGTAAAGAGTTTGATTATATTTTATTAAATGAATATTAAATATAATTTGGATAAATATGTATATTAAATTATTTTAAAATATTTAGTCATGTAAATATTAACGTGCAACCTCTATTAAGATAAGCTAAAGTCACATGTGAGTGTAATGTAGTGTAGCAGTTTAAAATTTGAAGATGTTGCAAGTAGACAATTAATGCCGCTATTTTAAACGTAAATTCCAATTAAAAGGTAATTAATTCCAAAATTTCACTAGATTAAGGTACCACACCTATTTAGATTAATTGTAGGCACCTATAAGTGTATTCGCCACCATGTGTGCTAGTGTGACAATTTCAAATATAGAAGTTGTGGCACCTTAAATTAGAGACTCTACTACCTCTCTGGCCCCCTCGCCACAGCCCTCGGGCTATATTTGTGACGTGTTGTTATTGTAAACATCGTGAACATATAGTCCGTATTTGTGTATGAAGGGTGATATCTGAGTATGAAAAAACTATAGACCATTTTCTGTATGAAGGGATAGTACGTGTTCCCCCGAATCGATTTTCAATAATGGATAATTGGTTATTCATTATCGATTTTTGAGAATTGGTGATATCGATGATCAAGAGGGTTTAAAACACGGATATTACAAAAATATATATTTATTCTAAAAAAGTTCCTTCATATCAAAACCGTTTACCACCTATTCCAATATGACCTTGAACAAATTTGTACTCGCTCCCCGTCGTTGGACATATGAAGGTTAATATTAGAGTATGAAAAAACTATAGACCATTTTCTTTCCCCGCGGGGGTAACCCCCGGTTCAAGCTCTGTTCCCTGGTGGTAGCGTCTAATAAAACACGGATATTATAAAGTATACAGTTATTCGACGTAACTAAAAAAAAAAATCCGTTCATATCGAAAACTGTCTATATTTAAAAAAAGTTCCTTCCCCCCTATGATTGGTAATTGGTGATCGATGATCGATCGGCGCACGGGGGAGTGAATAAAACACGGATATTATGATTAATTATCAGGAAGCCCTCCCACCTACAGCGCCTGCAACATCTTTGGTGGGGGACCATAGACTCTAGATCAGTGGACATGGTTTGACATCCCATTCAAATAAGTAATATTAACAGCTCGTATTACTAACCGATCGGGTTATACGCACTTATCTTGACGTGTGAGATGAAATGCATGACCAGCGTTGAAGCCTAATAACCTTGATATTAGTGGAAAAACAAAAATGAGAGCGTATAAATAGGCCTAAAAATCAATACAGTCGATCATTATAGTAACCGATTGCAGCCGATTACCATTAAAAAACTGGAAAACCATTTAGCAAACCCCCAGTTCACCCGATCTAGATTCGAACCTCGATCTCCCCATCCTCAGCAATCGAGCTCAACACGACAAGCGCGTTAGCTAACTATGCCACCGATGCGGGTGATAGACTCTTATTAGGTCATCGACTGAAATTTGACGTTAGATCGTAATTAATTAATTAATTGGTGATTATCAATAAAATAAAATAAAAACTAGTAAGAAAATGTTATTATTTTGCCTCCTGTTCGGACACCTCCCTACGTTAGAGAGAATCAGAACTGCGCTACCATTATTTAGCGCACACCGGAGGAACTATTTAACATTATCAATAATACAGTTTCTTTATTTATTTAATGGGAGCTCCTCAAGCAGGTACACTAATGAATAAATAAATATTTCATGGTGTGAACAAAATTTCTAAATTTTCTATTTGTGTAAATATATCTTCATGGTTGTAAATAAATATCCATGTATACTTTTATTTGTGTGAATAAATAGAAAGCATTTATTTTCTCTTGTATATGACATTTTATAATTACAAATTATTAAATGTTAGGAAATCTAGTTTTCAACATACAATTCGATAGTAGAACAATAATTATTTATTTATTGACTGTTACAATGATCTAGGTTTAAAGCCTTTCTGTGACAATACCAAATCAACTTGAGAGGTTAAATATTTCTTTTTGTGTTATTAGACATTTAATAACTTTAATTAAAATGATTAAACTAAACTAGATGTTTGGGTAAATTTAGTGTGGTTTTTCATGCTTAAGAAGAAAGGGTTGTATTAATTACAGTTCCTTTCTTACTAAACCTAAAAATAAATAAATACAATTATATCTATATATTTTTATAATTCTTCACTCTCAGATTTTTTGCCTACTTTCTGGGTAGCTCCAATGCAATCACCACCAATTTAAAATCTACAGTTTATCTGAAATGGATAATTATATAACTACTAAACAATAAAAATAACAAATAGCTAGATTCTAAAATATGTAACAGTGTCTTTATGAATCCTATGATTTCAGTCTTGAAAGACTAGGAGGTCTAAACTTTAAATAGTCTGAAGTTTGAAATCCTTCCAATCAAAAAACCTCTAACCAACTCCAATCTCAATAACCAAAATAAATACAACAAAAGTGGAATCTATAAACTAACTTGTGAATGTAATGCTACATACATACGAAATATTGGAGGGGCACTTTCTATGCGTTATGCTGAGCACTTAAGTGACTTTAAATAGAATAGAATAAAATATAAATTGTCTGAATACCTGAAAACCTCAGCTCATCAACCAACACCCATTAACAAATGCATGACACTTTTTCAACCTTCCACCAAAGGTCCAAAAATGAGTATCGCTGAAAACCTCCATATTTATAATGCTACTCTTCATCACAATGTTATTTTTAACGAACAAACAAGTTTCAAGAACCAATCCCTTATCAATATAATCAAGAACCTCCCACAATATGCGATAATCAAAAACTCAAATAAGTCCCATCCTAAAAACCCGGCCCTCCTACCATCGTAGTTTAGACCTGTTTGGGCCAGTTCAAAGAAGATAAGAGCCTACATGTATTCTCCCTTTGTACTATATTTTCATTCTAAACAAAAACAATTTATTTTATTTTCATTTTTCTTCTATATATATTCAACAGCAAACAACCAAACGACTGACACACTAGCGACATCTCACATATTAACTCTTAACTTTCCCAAAAATGTCTACGTTGGTCACTTGGTCTTTTCTAGAACACCATTCACAAAGGTTATAAAATTAACAATTAACTGCACATAAATCTATTGCACTGTGTTAACACCAAGAATAAAATCTTAGTCCCAATCTGAAGGAGAGCTTGCTAGTTTGGGTGTTTTTTCATAATATTCAACTTTTTATATTTATAATTTTCGTCCTCTTATTTTATTTTTACAAATCGATTACCTTTTTTAACACCAGTTTTTTGCTAATGTCTCTGTGTATCCTCAAATTGCTAGTTTGATTTCATCAGAATCTGTTTAGTTTGTTACTTTATCATAACTTAATATTTACTATTATTGTATTGGTTTGTCTCAGACCTGATGATGGCGTAATCGCCAAAACATCTCGTCCCCCAGCCAAGAGTAGCAACCAATTATACAAGGAGATGAATCAAAACCACACAAATAAGGAAATACACATTATTCAAACTTTTCAAACGTCAAATTTTCCTTTTTGTATACGCTTCTTTCATAAAAATCAATTACTTATTTATATGATTTTATATTTATAATATATCATAATTAAGTAATATATAGCATGGATGACACATCTATTGATTTCTATTAAATCTAAAATTAATCTTGTCTCGATAGTTAACACAAGCAAGTTTTTAGAAACCATTTGACTCGAATAACAAGTCTTTAACATTAAATCCTTTACAATCTTTTAATAATTTTGTGAAATAAGTTTTGTATTATGTCTTTAATTTTAATATGTCTCATATAGATTTTATATTGTTAATTTGTTTACATGTGTAAGGTACATGAATAACAACCTAGACAAATATTTTAACCTTTTTATTAATTATCTTTCCATTGTCACTGTTTAAATATCTTAAACATTACAGAATATGTATTTCTTCTCAACATATGTTCAAACTATGTACTAGTATATTTAATTATTCAACTAATAAATTCACTATTGTTGGCATACGAATAAACCTATTATTTTTGATAAGTCATAACCTTCATTAAATCTATAATCTTTTCTCAAGTACTCAAAATCTTATAGAGTTTTTAAGTTATTATACTAATAACTCTAATATAGTCAATTTGTCAATTTCCACTTTTCATTTTATTATCATATATACCTATAATCTGCTACTAATTAAATATTGTTTTTGTACAGATTTATATTTTTTTCTTTGTTTTATGCTAATTAATTTCAGAACTTTACTATTTAACAATCTCAATGATAATTTTTTAGAAAATGGATGTTTCAACTTGTCCATAATGTTTGAGACTGAGCTTATAAACTATATGAGCTTGTATTTATAGGATAGGAGAGAGGTGTGGGGTATAGACGTTAAAACACAAACATAACAATTTTTACAATATTTATTTGGTCATGAATATTTACAATATATAAACATAACTGGTTTTGTTTACAATATGAGGGAATAGTGGCCTCGGTACTAAATACAAATTTATACAAACAATTTATTATAATTAAAATATATACAAATAAATAATTAACTAGAAAAAAAATCAGGTAGGCGGAGGATTGCACTGGCAAATAAAAAAATATAAAAAAGTAACCCGGGTGCATAAAAAAATATAAAAAAATATGCTTGTTTTCATGCAGAAAAAAATATGAAAAATTTTTTTTTTTTGAAAAATGGTATGTCGGTGGAACTGTCTAGAGTGAAAGAAAGTAAAAGGTGATTATTCGGCCCGTCTAAATAATCACCTTTTAATCGTGGCGAGCGCGTTTGCAAGGACTCTGATACCCAAACGGCAACGTATTATAATCATCGATTATCCGGCGTTTGGTGTACACCGGCCGGTAAACCTTACTCTGCGAAACGGTACATACAGTCGCAAGACCTTTTCTTATAATTTTGTGCGGTATCTGTATGTACCGTTCCGCGGCCTGTTCGGTGACCATCGCTTTCAGAACGTCAAAATTAACGTCGTTCCGGTTGCCGTAGTTTATGGTGATCCCGCGAACCTTGCACACCATTTTTGTTTTGGCGGGATCGCAACCGACACAAATCCGGTACGCGTAATTCTTGGGACCACCAGATACAAAGGCGTCGATGTAGCTTCCCGGCCCGTAATCCTGAAGTTCGTCAGTGAGGTCACCTAAAAAGTCTCCGGTCGGTGGACTCTGATCGCCGGGGCGTTCCGTGAACAGAACGCTATCCGTGTCGTGATACAAAACGCGGTCCCCCAATTGTTCAAGGATGCCGTATAAGTGCAACCTAGCCATAGCAGTCGTGTAGCACGCCACCGCCACACTCGTGTTAGGGTTAGGGCGCAACGCGTCACGCGCATCCTTGTAATTGAGGAACATAACCTCGTCATTAACATCTATGACGCTGTCCACGGTGATGTACGGATCCGTCAGGTACTTGTGGACGTCCTGATAGTCGTTGACAACGGCTACGTGTGGTAAATCGTGTCTTTGCCCAAACTTTCCCCATAACGAATTTAAAAAGAGTTTAGCCAGTGTGCGGAGACCTGGGTTTTTACACACAGAATCGAAATCGAGTTTTACCCTTCCCTTTCCTCATAATTTTGAATGTAAGCTAACTTTTCCTCTCGTGAGGTGCACCACTCTGGCCATCCGCTGGCTTCTTGTTTAATTTTCAATAAAGTATCGATGTAGCCGTGAAACAGGCCGCCAGAACGTGTCTGACGGTCGTAAACAGATACATTGTACTCCCACACTTCGTGCACTGCTTCAACGGTGTAGCCTTTCTCAACGGCTTTCTGATCTCGTCAATCACCCAGACGCCTGTCAACCAGCGATCTTTTTTGTCGTTGTGCCGACACGCGTCTTGGTTTTTCTCCTCCCCACATTTCCTGCACAAGATGAACATCAACTTGTCGTGCATCCGTGTAGGCAATACGGGCAAGAATAAATCCCGCGGAGGCGTCACTGTAACTTTGGCTATGCCTTCTACTCGATCTATAGCGGGACAATTTGGCTCCAAGTGAATTTTGGGGTGGCCGACTGGGTATTTTTTGTACTTGCAAACGTACGGATACAACGAACACACATCCAAGTACCTGATCTTCTCTCCACAAGAAAGGTCAGCTTCGTGGAAGAGTTTGATACAATTTGTACGCCCGCCAAAGAATGCATCCCTGGGGCTGAGGGGCTCCTTGGTATACACCTCGTGCCGGAGTACAAATCGCTGCAAGTCCTTGTCTGTGCGTTTCATCGCGTTAAAAGTACACTCCCACATCTCTACGAACGTGTAGCCGGCGTTATTAAACTTTTCCACGCAGGCCATGGTCGCTTCATAGCGCGTCTCCATGGTCTCGTGGCGGCTGTTTTTGACGGGGGTGGTCCTGTCCGGATAACAGAGCGGACACCCGTGCCAATAACAGCCCCAGAACTGGAAGACGGTGGTGGTATCTCCAGCTTTAACAACGCCGTCTACACGTCGCCCTAACACGTATTCCTCGCGGCCGTTACCCGCATGAAGGATAGAGACACCGCGTTGATGGGCCTCCCAGCAGAGCCATTGTACTGCGACGTGCGACTGTTGGTCCGCGCATCGGTAGCCACCGTTAGGGACAATACCGACGGTATTCTCCTTAAGATGGCTTCGGCGGTAAACCAACATGGCCGCTCCAGCGATAGTACACGCCTCTCTGAAAGGATCCACCTTTGCTTTCTCCACGAGCATGTCTCTAAACTTTAGGTAGGCCTTCCGCAGGATCTCTACGTCTTTCACGCAATACAGTTCCAGCTCGCGGTTAAAATCAAAGACGTAATTTTCTTTGATCAACACCTCATACCACTTCTCAAAGCGCTCCTTTCCCTCGACCGACATCTCGCCGACGCCGTAGTCCTCCTTTGGCGGCAAGGGACCCCTATACCCCGCGTTTTCTTTTTTGTTGAAAAAATGGGGGAAATGTCCCTTGGCCAAAGACTCGTCCAAGCCGAACGTTTTGGGCATCTTGGACAACGACATGGGGAGAAAGTTCAGCGAGTCAATAAAATGGAGCGGGCCGTAACGCATGGACATGATTTTCCCACCGTTCATGATGAGCTCTGGAGTCCATTTTTTCACCTCCATCATATATTTTAAAATGAAATTTCCATCATAGCCCTTGGCATTATGGGCTAGAAGGGTGATGTCTTTAAATTTTGAAGCTTTAATTTGCTCTATAAAACCGAAAAATTGGGCCATTGTGGCATCACCCTTGAATATGCGAGTCATATCGCCCCCGCAATCAGTGCAATGATGGTCATTTGCATCTATATGAAGACAGGCCTTGCAACATGCCTGCACGACACAAAAGTTAGGTTCGTGCAGGTACGTGTTAACCGCACCTTGAAGAGGCGTTTCTTGTCTGCATTCAAAATCGTAAAATACAAACATGAAATTGCTCTTTTCCAGTGACGGCTTGGCTGGGGCCCGCTTCATATAACAGAAATGCCCAAAAGGGCGATGGGTCTCGCATACTCTACAAAAAGTCTCATAACACCTGTGTGAAAATTCTGCTCTTTCCAAACTGAAAAATTGCCCGCATACCTCGCAAACCTTTTTGACGTCACAGACCGACATGCGACCTCTGCAAAAACCGGGACGTTTATGGTTATCAAAACACTGCTGATTTGAGAACCGGCGCCCGCAATCTTTACAGGTCACAGATCGGCTTCCACTACAAGCCGGTTTAGCGTAGCATCTTTTGCACGCGGATTCGCATTTGTGTTTGTTCTTATTACTGAACGGCACACGGCACTCGCGGCAAAAGTACCCACACTTAAACGCGGCTGTCAGGGATGCAATAACATCAAAATGGTTTTGCTTGTCGTCGTGAAAATACAAATCAAGGTGCCCCTTAAAGGAATGTTCGGAGGGAGTAGGCCCCTCAAATAAGACCTGTCTCCCCCGACGTTCCCTGAACACGGTGATTTTGTATTCGGTGAGGTATGTTTGAAATTGTTTCAGTTCGGTGAGTCCACCACCTTTCAAAAGATTCACACGGGCATCACGGCATAGTTCCTCTGCTTTGAGTTTTTGAATATTACGGCCCATTTTGATTTGTCTAAAGGTGTTCACGTCCATGCATTCCGGTTCTCTTTTAACGTCACAAATAGCCTTGGCGACAACCAATGCACGGGCGAGGCAGAGTGTGTCGCCATTTTGAATAGTAATTATTCCTTTATTATTACGGCTATACGTGGTAGCGGGAGCGAGTTTATCACATTTATGATTACCTCTCCCGCGCGGCTCTTTAAAGTGGTGTAACTTGATATACAGAGGGGATGAAGTGAGGAACGAATCATTGCTTTGTAACACTCGTTCTACATTAGAGAGCACAGCCTTCGCGTCAAGCTGCTCTGCTCGTCTAAAGGAAACGAACACAGGTCTTGACGAGGAGTCTGTGTTGACCAATAGTAGACCTACGTGATCCTCGGCGCTAACTCCATGATCCTGGAGACGTCCAAGCAAAGCATTGATTTGCTCCTCTAGCCAGGTTTTAGCGTCACGATCGCTCCCCGGCGTCCCTAATTGTATGATCAATTCACGACCGACATAAAAAAACCGCCTCAATTGCTTAATTCTCTCCTCGACGATTCGGAGAGGGACGCCTTGAGGCAACGCTCCTCCTACCTGATTAACCGGGCCACTACTCTGTGCCGATGATGGCCCGCCACGGGTTGCGGGGACTCCCTCGGGGCTCGAACACCGTGCTGAGGCGTTGCGGCAGCGATGGTTGTCGGTGGGCAGCCATTTTCCCCATCCATTTCAACTATAACACACGTGTGTAATAAATACAAAGGTTAAACATACATGAATAGGAATCGAACCGGGACCCCCCTCGAAAATTGTGTGTGTAATAAATACACCCTAGGACTTACAATACTTTATTATTTGTAAGAATATGTGACTGGCTGTATATGAAGTTGTTAAAGAAAGTCTTGCAATAAACTATTTGTAAACTCTACTATAATTACAGTCTTCCCAATTCATAATCTAATAGCGCAGTGCTAAAAATGTGTTGAGTATTATAGATCCTTCATCACCACTGGGAATCAAACCCGGGACCCCCTCGCAAATTGTGTGTGTGTGTGTGTGTGTAATAAATACACCCTAGGACTTACAATAATTTATTATTTGTAAGAATATGTGACTGGCTGTATATGAAGTTGTTAAAGAAAGTCTTGCAATAAACTATTTGTAAACTCTACTATAATTACAGTCTTCCCAATTCATAATCTTATAGCGCAGTGCTAAAAAATGTGTTGAGTATTATAGAACCTTCATCACCGCTGGGAGTTTTTTCCATTCTACATCCATGCAAATGTATGTACACTTCCTATAATTTTGGCTTGAGGTTTAAGTGGATAATTTAGTATGTCAACAAAATATAGTTTGGAGCATTAAATTCCAGGACACCCTTGACAGGTATTCAACGAGTGTTGAACGTTTTCTCTTCACCCAACTGTGGGTAAACTTACCTTTCATTATTCTACCCTATAGTGTAGTGATTGCCGCCATTTTTTATATATGTTATATGTAGGGGTTAACACAAGTACCAATTTTCCTGAGTAGATGGCACAGAATAAATAGCAACGCATATGTTACCCTACACTATTTACTATATATGTTTATTGATTGTACCATTTGGATGTTACTCGCAGGCAAATAGTGTGTATAATTCTATGTACATCGCACAGTAGACCAGACTGCCGTTGTTGAGGAGATTGGGGGTATGAATCTCCTTCCACGCAAATGATAACTCTACAAGGATAGATGAAACACACAGTTCTTTTTAAACGTTAATTAGTGTGTGTGTGTGTGTGTGTGTGTATTGATTCTGTCCTAGTATGAGTAGTTAATTTTAGGTTTTTTTTTACGTAAACCGTTTTAATTAATCTCATCATGTGTGTATTTGTATATACATATCTGACAGCTAGACGAACTTCCTAGATTAAATCTCATGTATTAATACGCCAAGTCATGTGATCTTCATATGTCACTTGCTATACATACAGACACTAGTGCTGAACACAGGGCATTAATGAGAGAGCGGATTTTTTTTTGTGAGTGTTTAGTGACAAATTTAAATTATTTTATAGATTAACTTTGTTGGGAATTTGGATTTGTTAATAGTGGTTTAAACCGTTTCGGGAATTGAACCCCTCCTTCCACGCGAATGATAACTCTACAAGGGTGGATGTAACACACATCAGATTAGGTTTTTTTTTTTTTTTACGTAAACCGTTTTAATTAATCTCATCATGTGTGTATTATATATGCACTGATTTTCTAATGAATGGACATATCTGACAGCTAGAAGAACTTCCTAGATTAAATCTCATGTATTAATACGCCAAGTCATGTGATCTTCATATACCACTTGCTATATATACATACAGACACTAGTACTGAACACGGGGCATTAATGAGAGAGCGGATTTTTTTTGTGAGTGTTTAATGTAATTTAAATTTTTTTATAGATTAACTTTGTTGGGAATTTGGATTTGTTAGTAGTGGTTTAATTTATCAAACCAACATTTTCATCTATGCTCGGGAATCGAACGCGGGACCCCTGACTCAACAGACTTTAAATATAATTGTTCCAAACTTACGCGTTAACAAAGCTCTCTCTCTCTCTCTCTCTCTCTAGCAAAATATATTATTGCTTGGGTTTAAACTGAACAGCTGTAGCTCTATGCCCGGGAATCGAACGCGGGACCCCTGGCTCAACAGACTTTAAATATAATTGTTCGAAACATACGCGTTAACAAAGGTTAAACCCACATTTTCAGCTGTGCTTTTAACGTCAGAGTTGTTGATACGACATAAATACCCGCTCGTCTCCCGTCGCTAATGACAGGAGAAAGTGACTGGTTTCTGTCTCTTTCTCTCTCTAGCAAAATATATTATTGCTTGGGTTTAAACTGAACAGCTGTAGCGAGGAAGTCAAATAAGCTTTCTATTTACAAGTATAGTCGATACTCACTTAAGAGTTGATCTAGTAGCTCAAGTTCGGTCAAAACATCGGCATGATGGATGGCTGCCCTGACGTCCGTTTGAACCCCTAGCGGCGCCTGCACACCATCCCGGATCTCCGGGGCTAGCCGCTCGAGCTCGGCCAGAGTGGCCGACACGTCGTCCATCTTTTGGGCTGGCGGCGACAGTGGTGCAGTGTCCCAAAAATCTGAAATTAAATAAATACATATTAATTACTATCACAGGGGCAAAAAACTACACACCAATCATGCTCAAATTTAAAGCCGGAAATTACCCGCCGTGCAAATCCCATCCTCTGTGAAAAGCCCCAACAGATCTGATGGAGACCGCGTTTGAATAGTTCCTGCAGGCGCCGGTGTTGTGTCTTCTTGGAAGTCTGTAAAGAGCAAATACCTCTGTACACCAAAGACTTTTTATCATGTAAAATAGTTACCCCTTATTATATATATATACAAAACTTTTTAAACTTACCGAAATTAAACCAGTTTTCAAGATCGTCAAAACTCATCTTGATGTTTATAGGATGAAATCACAAATTATATTGAACGAGTGTAAAGATCTCGAGGTCTATTTATAGTCGTTTGCTTTGTTACACAACCACAAAAAAACAGGGATGTTTACAAACCCTCACGAAGTCCTCGTCAAGGCTATTGGGAGGCAATCAACATATCCAAGGTGACTGGAGGGCTATAGACCGGTTTTCATATGAAGGAACTTTTTTTTAGTTACGTTGAATAAATGTATACTTTATAATATCCGTGTTTTATTAGACGCTACCACCAGGGAACAGAGCTTGAACCGGGGGTTACCCAGTTGGAAGGGCTTCCTGATAATTTAATCATAATATCCGTGTTTTATTCACTCTCAATCATCGATAATTCATCACCAAATATCCATTCTCGAAAATCGATTCGATCACTTCATATCACCCTTCCACGGACTATATGTTCACGATGTTTACAATAACAACGCGTCACGCCCGAGGGCTGTGATGAGGGGTCAACCACAGTAGTGACTCTATTGTGCTATTTAATACGTACGTTCCTATTTAAAGATAATTTACTCCAAAATTCCGGCAAATCCGGGTACCACACCTATGTAGATTAGTGGTAGGCACCTATAAGTGTATTCGCCACCATGTGTGCTAGTGTGACAATTTCAAATATAGAAGTTGTGGCACCTTAAATTAGAGTTACCATTGTGCTATTTAATACATACGTTCCTATTTAAAGGTAATTTACTCCAAAATTCCGTTAGATCCGGGTACCACACCTATGTAGATTAGTGGTAGGCACCCATAAGTGTATTCGCCACCATGTGTGCTAGTGTGACAATTTCAAATATAGAAGTTGTGGCACCTTAAATTAAAGAATCCATTGAGGTATTTAACACTTACGTTCCTATTTAAAGGTAATTTACTCCAAAATTCCGGCAGATCTGGGTACCATACCTATGTAGATTAATTGTAGGCACCTATGAGTGTATTCGCCACCATGTGTGCTCGTGTGACAATTTCAAATACAGATGTTGTTTCACCTTAAATTAGAGTCACCAATGCACTATTTAACATTTACCCACCTGTTAGCACTATGCTGCGCTCTATTTTCTTATATAGAACTAAATTATTGTACTTAACGCTCTCTATGAGATGCTTTGGAACTAATTTTCGATTTTAGCGCTACCTATTAGAAGGTTTGGAACTAATATTTGTTGTAGTGTCTTTTACTTTTCATATGTTGGCCAACATGTGGAAAAAAACGGTTAGTTTATTGTGGTTGTGGCGGACTTCTGCAAGCTAATTAAAGCCTGTATCACACGACACTTACTTGTACTAGAAATCAAGTGTGCTAGCTAGCGCCTAGATATATGTATACTAGCTAGTACAATGAAAGTGGGACTAGAGTATTCACACGCTGCTAGTTTGGTACTAGGTTCTAGTGCAAATATTTATCGAACCTCAGAGATTAATTTTGGGTCAGCAGCTAATAAAGATATTAAAAATTATGAGAAGGAGCGTAGGAAAAAGAATATAGACATGGGATTGGTTGGGAAAGACGAAATAATGGTCGCAGGATGCTAAATATGATCCATTCGGAGGTTAGGTAATATACATTCGGGGTTACACAAACGTTTAGTAGCTCCCTAAATTTGTATTCATTTATTTACAATGTGGTCAGGGGTCCCTAAGCCCAAGGGTGTCAAAGTACAGTATCCTTGATACATAAATGTTTTTTTTTAGGCCTACGCACACTTTATATTCTAAAAATAAAACCCGCCCAAGGTTGGCATGCTATCAAGTTTATTTAAATTTAAATTGGGTCTGGAACATAGTTTGTCATTTTTAGATGACATGTTTAAAATTAAATGTATATATATTAAATATATTGTCATACTGTGCCAATTTGGTATTATATAAACAAGGATGTTTAGAATAACTTTCTGCCAACAACAAAATCACATCCGATGACCATGTTGGCGTCATTTATACCATTTCTCTACACAACAGTCTCAGCGCGCATTGATTGGTTGAATTACATAGACTAGTGTCGAAACTAGTACGAAAATAGCACGTGTTCTATCCTCACAACTAGTATGGTAGCCAGTAACAAGTGGCAGAACCAGTATACTTTTTCTGATTCACACGACGCTAGATGATGACATGATAGCTAGCACACTGGATTTCAAGTACGAGCTAGTGTCGTGTGATACGGACTTTAGGGAGATACTAAACGTTAGTGTCACCCCGAATTTATCTTACCTAACCTCCGAATGTATCATTTTTAACATCCCGCGACCCTTATTTCTTCTTTCCAGCCAGTCTCGTGTCCATATTCTTTTTCTACACTCCCTCTCATAATTTTCAATGCCATCATTAATAATTAGTGCCGCTGCTGCACCCAAAATTAATCTCTGACGATCAATTCCATAAACATTTGCAGTTTGCACTAGAACCTAGTACCAAACTAGCAGCGTGTGAATACTCTAGTCCCGTTTCTATTGTACTAGCTAGTATACAGGTATCTAGGCGCTAGCTAGCACACTGGATTTCAAGTACGAGCTAGTGTCGTGTGAAACGGGCTTAAGACCTCCGTCAAGTTTACAAATTCGTGGTGAACGTTCAACTTAGTAACTTTCGAGGGATCGACAGGGAATAAACATCTGTGAAATGTAACTAAATTTGAGGTATGCTATGCTCTAAATTAAATAACAAACTTAAGCCTAATTATTCAGATAATAGCTCATGACAGAGATATTGGCATAGAATTTGTTTTCTGTCTAGGCGTTGTTTATTTGGTTGAGGGTGGCCTGTAGGGGGGAGGCGAAAGTAAATAATAAAATCCCATCATTAGCTATCTGATATTAAAAAAAAATAATAAATTATGTTCAATGCAACACATACAACCAAAGATTTATACAACGTATGCTTCCAGAAACTTCTTTGGGTGAGTTTTAGCTGGCGATTGTGCTAAAACCTATTTTGGTGGGTGAATGGTCTAAGGCAGGGTTTCTCAAACTGTGAGGCGCAGAATTGTTATATCTGTGAACAAATTGTTCACATCCTTCAATATGCTAAAGTTCTCTTTAACTGTAAAAAATTAATATTATGTTTGGCCAATGAAACAAAAGAATTTAATTTGAGACATGCATCTGCATATTTGTATCATGTAGGTATGAAAGTAGTTTACCAACAATGCCATTAATCCAATTGACATAAATTGACTGGAAGTATAAAATGGCCTTCCTCTGTTTGCTTTAAAAATATAACCTGACCTAAACCATTTCGGTGATAGGTAAAACTCATTCTTCTAAATGAAAAATACAATACATATTTCAAATACATCATAAATCGTATTTATGTAAAAATGTACAAACTAAACTTTACTAATCTTAATATTTCACTACTTTTACAAAGTTCTTACCAGAAAATATAGTAGGTAGGCCTACTCACTGAAATATTGTGACCTTTATTTTGTTTTAATTTTGACTTCAGAGCTTCTCCCATCTATGAAAGTGGGGTTTAAACATTACTTTTAATGTTTGAGACTTGAGTGAAGAATAGTTGAGAACCCCTGGTCTGGCGTCACAGGTAAATTGAGATTCAAATCTCAGTCAAACGTATTGAGGTGTTTTTTTTTTCTAAAAAAATGACCATTCACTGTTTATGCAAATGTCAGTAGGTACACTTCCTCGAAATTCAACCTTCCTCATTCTTTGCCCATTAGCTTAGTAGGCCCCACATATGTGCATAACCTGAATGTAGAGTAAGATGGGTTGGTTAAATAAAAAATAAAATACTCGGTCCAATGCTTTCTCTCAAACATAACTATACTTGTTGGAAATTTGATGCCTTTAGAATCTGTTTGCAGTTTTTTTATAATGACAGACTTAATTGGATAGTTCAGTAGGTAATGCTTCCTCTTACAAACAATAATACAATACCAGCTTTATATAAATAATTGTTCAGTTTTAAATGGCCTTTTGGTTTACTTGCAATGCTCACTATATTAAGGACACGGTAAATGGAGAGTGTAAAACTACTGGAAGGAGGACGCTTTGAAATATTGCATATTTAACTTATTTTATAAAAACAGTTTGGTTTGGTGAGCCTATTGTATTGCAATAACCTTCTCCACAGTAGGCAATGTTGAATAAGTAATTGTAAAACAATAAGCTGATAAAACAAACATTATATTTACTTAAATCTTTCTTATACTACTAAAATCTGTCACCTAATTAATCTAAGATATATCAGTGGGTATCTTTTGTATACAGATGTAAACTATATTTCCATTGTAACATCAGAGGGAGAACACACAGTTCTTAGATTTAACTATTTGAAATAATCACAACACTTTTAAGAGGTTGCCATCGCTAAACAATATTTCTTCTGTTTGATTTTAAAGAGCCATTTGCAAATAATACATGCAAACTCCTTAAAATACTTGAAGAGAGACTTAAGCTCCCAAAACTTGATGTTATGTTTACTATATAGTTTTACTGACCCCACTAGTCGGCAGAATGATCAAAGGAAAGCTATCTGAAAGTCGACACATGTTTTAACACAAATAAACCTATATTTATTTGTAATAAAATAATACATACCTGTACCATGGCCATGCATACTAAAAAATGTCAGGTTCTTCTAGTCTGGTTTATTGGGTGTACAGAAAGCTCAAGGTTTGAATCTTTGCCAGATGTGCAGAGGGTGGTTTTCCCTAAATGGGTATCAACTCTTCCTACATGTTAATGGGGGTACATTTCTTCTAAAATACACATTGCTCATCCCTAATTAAATAGTTTAATTAAATGTGTGTAGCTCAGACAGGTATTGAGATTGAGGGGAGAGTGAAGGTGTATTATAGCCGCACTCCGCTGAGGGTGTCCCTGTATCCCGCAATAAACAAGATAGGCAATGAATTAGCTAGAATAAACAGACTTGTGGTCACTTTAGACTATTACTGTTCAGTGTTGAGCTTGTAGGAACATTTTACAACTAGACCTATATTAAATATGTGTTTAAATGACTACATACTAACATTTTATTAGATAGCATTCACAAGACAGTGAGTCCGACCCTTCAAATGACTGGCTGTTATTGAGAATCTTTGTTGATGGGCAGATACAAATGCTGACACAATTCTTAATGGACTTTACTTTTTTTTACTGGATAGAATGATGAGACTGTGGATCAGTGCTGAGAAATATCTCTGTTGGAATATATTTTTACTTGCTAAAATAATTGTATTGTGCTAGATTTGCTCCTATTTTTATTATAAGCCTATACAAGTCTACAATTATTTTTTAAATATAAAGATAATTGAACCATTTATCTTTCATGTAGGCATATTCAAAACAAATCTCAATAAAACACTTATTTCTCTTTTAAAACTACAGTACTGACCCTCCTTAGAATATAAAGTTCTGTTACGGTACACTTGTTTTTAATGAGTGGAGTTCAACTTTCTTACAAATATCTAGTTACATTTTTTGTTTGTTAAAAACACAAGATTCCTAATGTTAAGCTTATCAAATCAACATTTTACAGTTCAGTATACTTAATTCAAGGTCAGAATCTAAGTAGTAAGTCTTATTAGGTACCTAGATTCTGGCAATGGAATAGCTAAGCTAAGAGTATAAAAAAATACATTTTTTCTAACTGCTAGAAAAAGCCAAAGTCACTGTGAATGTTTCATGTAAATTATATACTACTGGTACCCAGAGGCGGCCAGAGGTAAATTTTGCACCCGGGCAGGAATGCTTTTTGGCGCCCCATCAATTCTAAACCTAATATAACCTGGGCGCAATAGGAAAATGGTGTACAACCCAAACAGGTAGTAATACGTGGTGCAAAAGAAAATAATTCCCAACCTGCTTATATGTTTGAATGACTTGTTGATGGAGAGATCAGGGTTTGAATCCCTGTTGAGTGTACTAGGTTTTTTCACTCTCCCTGCACACAAATGCAGGTACACTTCCTCCAAATTTAACCTTCCTTATCCTTAGCACAATTATTACATATGTTAAAAATAAAATATTTCAAATCTTCAAGACATAATTAAAATGATTAGGTTAGAAGTTAGCATACAGCTCGAATGGGTAGTAAGACACGGTGCTAAATAAAAAGGTTAGAAGTTGCGACCCCCAAGTTCCATTAGGTTAGGTTGGTACTCTGCTTGGCACCCTCGAGCCGAAGCCCCAGACAGCTGCCCCTGTTGGTACTATAATGAGTCACAAATTTCCAGCAGTATGACTCATTTTCTTTCTGATAAAATTAAGTACCGTATTTTATTTATATTTTTTCCTTGAGACAGGCTATATTCATGAAATGACATGTCTTTAAAAGTGTCTTGCTTAACCCACTTTCAAGGAGAATATATTAAAAATTAGCATTCACAAACTAATTTATTTTATTATTAACTAAAAATAAATTTACTTCAGATCTTAACACCAAACTAAAAAAAGAATAAGTTTTTTCTCCAGACTATCTTATATAATAAATTGTTTAAAAATTAGGTGGCTCAATGGCTAGATAATTTTATACTAAAGGAAATTAATAAAATTAAAGAAAAAGGAAAAATAAACTACTAAGAGTAAATTTGATGAAGAAAGCCCACCTAGGGAAAGAGGAAAGATGTGGGAAGAATCCAATGCACAAAGGTGACATCTTCTTCCTTTCTTCTGTCTTCTATAGTAGAAGTAGTCACACACACATTTTAACACAAATAGAATAATAAAGGCAACAATGCCGAAATATTATTATATTTGTGTTTAAAATGTGTGTGTGACTACTTCTACTATAGAAGACAGAAGAAAGGAAGAAGATGTCACCTTTGTGCATTGGATTCTTCCCACATCTTTTACTATTTCCCTAGGTGGGCTTTATTCATCAAATTTACTCTTAGTAGTTTGTTTTTACTTTTTCTTTAGGTTTGTCAATTTCATTTATTATAAAATTATACTATAAATTGATAGATTAATATGAGAAGGGAAATACAAAATGTCTTCCAAAATTATTTTGAATATTTCAACAATGAGGGAATCATTATTTTGAAATAAATAGTAGGCTTCTATATACACATCCAGATTTGCAAGGACTAAGAATAAAATTGCAAGTATTCATATAATGTACTTCAAATGTTTCAACTTTATTAATAACTTACAAATACTATATCCATCAAACATATATGAATAGTTTTATTTATTTCAGTGATGACAAAGTTAGAAAAGTACACATTTATTAATAATCAATTAAAGATAATAAAAGCAGTTTAAAACTATATCTTAATTATGTGAGTTACATATCTTTGAATTTGCATTAACAAATTTTAATGGACAATAAAGATCAAATTTCTCATAATGTTCCATTTTCAGTTTATAAAATTATGAAACATCAAAATTATTTCATAAAATTTGCCTTAGATTACTCTTCTAAAGCTAAATACATAAGTTAAAGTTAAATACCATAATTTACAAATAAATCCTATACATCATGTAAGCCCTTTGTAAATAAATGTAAAAAAAATACTGGTATCCCATATGTGTGATATACTTTTTCACTTATATAATATATGAATGTTAATCTATCCCTTATAATTTCTCAATTTTCATGCTTTATAATATAAAATTATAGTTAAATAAATAATCTGCTTTACTTTCTTAGGAAACACAAACATAATTCTAAAAGTCTCTTAACCAAAATCTTTTTAACATACACTTCTAGCAATAATAGATAATGGCAGCATTCAATTTTATTTAAATTCACTGCTAAGAATCTATTTCATTTTAGACACAAAGCTAATGTGTTTGAATAAAGTTTTATTGAATAAAATTTAATTCAAAGGTTTTAACATCATTGATTGATTTTTCATATAGTTAATTTTCTCAAAATATATATTTAGTTTGCTTATAAATTGTAAATACTTCACCCTGATTATAAAATTATTTTAATGATTTTATTGCATGGTGGTGTATAGCCCAAACAGGCAGTAAGGTGCAGTGTCAAAAAATAAATTTCACGGTCATTTATAGACTTAAAACATGTTTCCGTATCACAAATACATTGTACATTTTAAGAGAATCGAGATGGAAGAAAGCTAAGCTATACAATAAAATAATTGTGAAAGCCAAAACTTGATGGATGAATGATCATAACTACGGAGATCAGCTGTATCTACCGTATTCACCCAAATATAAGACGACTCTAAAATAAGATGATACCTATTTTGAGAACTTGAAATAAGGGGAAAAGCTTTTTATTAATTTTTAGATTGGTCAATATTTAGTCACTAACAATAAAAATTAAAATAATACTATCAATCAATATTATTGATATACTGTACATTGAATAAATTTTCATTGCTGCAATGCATATTTTATTCTGAGTAACATCATTAACACATAGACAAATCAATTATTATAATATTATAAAATATTGTGTTTTATTATAAAACTAGTTTAAAACACACCAAAAAACCTTGTCAGTATCATCACCTACAATTGTTTTGTAATTGCTGAAAACAACACACATAAAATATTTAACTATGTGAATATCTGCTAAAATGAAAAAATGCTGATTTGTGTTAGAATTTAAACAAGTACATACCTTTTATTTGTAAAATAAACATATACCGGTATATCAGTATTATACAACATACAAAAGTTGATTTTACACCAACATTTTTCTTCACGCACGAATATAAGACGACCCTTGACTTTTCAAGGTTGAAAACTGAAAGAAAATAAGCCTAGTCTTATATTCGGGTAAATACGGTAATTCATATTCAAATAAAATTAAAAATGACTCCTGGACTATGAGTGAAGAACGACCATGAACACAGGATCATCCTTGGATATCTTAGTGGAAGAGCATGGTGCACTAAGCTAAAGGTTCTGGTTTTGATTCATGTGTCCATGTGTCATTTTTCAATTTATTCGAATATAATTCAAATAAGAGTGATTTTCATAATTTTAACTATTCATCCAAGCCTTGCCTTTTATGTATACTTAATTGATAGTGTTGCTTTATTCCATTCTAACATTTGAAACATGCTCATAATATCATACAGCTACAGTGCTGTTTTTAAATTTCATAAAAATGCTGGATTAATGACATTAATAGTTAGAAGGTGTACATATATTCTTGCTTTTATACAGTATTGTACTTATGAGGGATTATTCAAATTTGCTTTCACAACATTCAGATTGCAAATTTCAATAAAAGGTATGAAGTGGTGAATCATTAATTATTACTGTCTTTCACAGAAAACCAACAAAACTCCACAAATAATCTCAAATACAATATTTAGCAAAAAGTTATTTAGAGGTTCTAGTCTTAAAAACAAGGTAATAACAAGTACTGTACAGTATAAGCAGATGGTATTGTATTATTTGTTAACCACTAAAATAGTATTGACACTAAAGCTGAGCTATATGGTGTAAAAAAAACCTACACTCTAACCAAAAAGTTTTAATCAACATTTTCTACGACTGGTTCTTAGCTAAGCATTCTATAAAATCATATTAATAAATTATATCACAACAATGAACAAGATATATAATTGTGTGTACAAAATAAAATTCCCAGCTATAAAAACTTAAATATAATCGCTCAATAGAATGTGCACAAAATATGTTTGTTTAAGGGTGCAGTATAATAGTAATAATTTTAGTTCTTTTAGCTAAATTTCATCGTCTGCTAGTTGGTGCACCTTGAACACTGACATCTTGTCTTAGGCTTTGCATTCAGTAGAGCCTGTATTGTCAGTTAAGGCAGAAATGTATTTCAGCATGTGTGTGCTGCCAGAGTGGAATGTGACTGAATCAAGCCATTAAGTGGTACACTGAAGCTAAATGACCAATTACTCCAGGCACTGTGTAAAATATCGGGCAATAGTGTGATTGCACCAACCACCTCATAACACAGGGAAATGCATAACTAGTTAAATATTCACCGCTATTGCTAACCGTTCTGGGCAGTCAGCGTAACATCGCTAATTTATAGATGTATATTTCATTAACTAAATTATTTTTAACTCAATAATATTCCATACCTAAACTTGTTATAATAAAACTTTATCGAAAATCAGCAACACATTTAATTGAGTAATTTCCTTCACCCATCTTCATTTTCACTTTTTAAAGTATCAGACCAGGCTTTAATTTCACCTCTGGAGCCCTGAGTTGATCTAGATATCTGTATAATACGATACACAAACTGTAGATCTCTGGTCGACAAGGAATAAATTTGGACCTCATACCCTCTCAGAGGTAACGGAAGTGACTGAAAAGGTCACACACAGGTGGGGTATGATATTGGTCTCACCTGTCAAATTCTAAAATAGTAGGTTACAGCCCTTTGCCTGAACAGTGTAAATATACAGTATAACTTTTCCTCGACTTGAACACTTATCAAAAGGTTCAACATAATGTTGAATAACTATGTTAAATGATTAATATCAGGTTTACATACTTGTTGTTATTTAATGCACAAGCTATAATTCATAATCTAATGCTATTTTCAGCCTCTGGTCAGGTTAGCTTCATATATCGGCGCCATATACCTCTGTTTCCCCATCATTCTTCCTCCACTCTGGTCTACTCCTCTTTCCTTTCTTGCACTTCCTCAGTAATCAGCCAGCTATAATTGTATAAATAATAATATGATGATAGTTACAACAATAATACTCAATTTCAACACAAACCATTGATATTCTTAAACATTTTGAGATAGGCATATCCTACACCCATAAAAGCTATCTATCATATCTTTAATTTTCTTCTCAAGAGATTCTAAACAAATCACCAATATAAACTTTTTTAAGCAGGGTCACCTAGAGGATTCTGAGGACCTCAGGCAATAACATTTTGGGGGCTCCCTTAGTTAAGAAAATGAGAAAAATATAAAGCTTTCCTTCGAATATTAAGTCACATTACTGCTATATTTACATTTCAAACTGCCTTCAAAAAACGGTTCCTATACAGACACAGGAATTGTATGAGAGAGTGAAAGAGTGTGGAATGAAATTTAGCACTGCAAAATGTGAACTAATGATAATAACAAGGAAGAGGATAAGATATAATAAAGCTATAAAGTAGAGCTGAGAAAGGTACATAATGTAAAATATCTTGGAAGTGTGATTGAGGCGAAGGGTGGGAGTAGAGAGGCTCTAATAAGAATAGCGTAGTAGGGGAGTTGTCTATAGATGTGTAAGAGACCTTATATGGAGAAGAGAAGTGCACTTTAAGTGTAAGGAAGTGCTGTTTAGGGCATACTTTGTACCCATAGTCACATATGCAGCAGAAACATGGATATTGATTGTAAGAGAGTCTAGGAAAGTGGAGGCCATGGGAATGAAGTCCGTTAAAGAGTGGGAGTTTATGGAGCAAATGAGATAGTAGAGAAATAAAGGATGATATTTTATGGGCATGCGTGTAATGAGGATGTTGGAATACATAATATAGTAGAGAACGCAAGTGTGAGATGGTATAGACAAAACTGACCCGGCCCCAGGCTGGAAATATTTGACGGTGATGATGATTTAAAAAACTTGATCAATAAGAGACATGGCCAAGCAAGTGTGTTTGATCAGAAAATCATAGATGTTAAATAGGAGAATAAACTACCCCATTCCCCTACCCCCTTTGGGCAGCCCTGATATCACGTTATGTAACAACTATTATTTAAATACATTAGAAATCACATCAATTAATCTCTAACAAATCACCTGTTAAAATCAAGAATAACATATAATTTGGACCGAACAAATTATAGTATACTAAGTAAACAATATTAATTTACATAAGAATAGGGTGAGGAAGGGAGGGTATCAGTCACCAGGTTATGCCAAATAAGATGTGTGATGTGTGAATAGTTGAGATAACAGGAAAATAGGTAACCTCATTGTCACATATGAACAAACAACAATATGCAAGATACCCCATAAAACAATTACAATGTACATCTACAAAATATATACTTTGCTGAGCTACAATCTGATTTATATGCAGATGCTTAGGAAGAACTTATTTTTTTTTACAGTTACTAAAGTTACAAAACAATTTACATATATTTATATGTTAGGTAATGTGTTCTAAAGCTGTCCTGTCATTTTTGATGAATAATAGTAATAATAGGCCTACTTATAAAATAATACAAAAAATATAGTAATAGGTATGCTATCAATCTTGACTGCAGAAAAATATTTGCATTTTCTAATAGTTTTTTCCCTACTAAACCCTTTCTGTGATTTATGCTTTACTTTGGTATGGTTAGCTTAACTCAAATTATAACTAAATTAAGCCTATACTCTGTTCTCTACCTCACTTAAATGTCTGATGCACAAACTCAACATTGAGACAAGTGTTGTAATGTTTACATCTGTGTGGCAAAATTAACTTTCATCATTATTGATATTAATTCTTTATTATTATTATTATTATTATTATGACAGGTCCATTCCTTTTATCAGTGAATTTAGACCGCCAATGCCTCCTTGGCCTCCTCCTTCAGCTCCCAGTATTTCGTGTATGTGTTACACCCCATTCATGAAACTTGATGTCATGAATTGGGCAAATTTCTATCCACTCTGTGAACGTGCCTCTACTACTGACCATTTCACAAACTGGGCAAAAATTACATGAACTGGGACTATTGTACTATCTAATACAAGCTTAACTGAAATTTGTTTAATTATATTATTACTAAACTAACCCAGGCAACCTAGCTCAACCTAACCTTCCATTCTAAAATGATTAAAAGTTTGTACCATACCATCTTTGTACCATCTTCGCTTGTACATTTTATAGACCTGGCAAAAACTAGTCCAATTGATGAATTGGGTAACGATCGGAGCTTTCCAATTCATGAAATAACCAGTCCATGAAACTCATTTGAATTAATTTTCTGGCAAATATTTATTTCATAAAAATCAAACCATAAACATTTCACCAGACATTAACATTTCAAAAAAGTGAGAAAAAATGTATAAACTAAAATTAAATTAAATACATCTATTTAATTTTATTTCAAGTCTATTAATTTTCTCTTTTATTTTGACTTTAAAAAAAAAGCCTTTTGAAACTTGGTTTGTACATCATCTAGTTTATTTACTAAGTGAGAAATATTTACCCAAAAAAAAATAATGTACCAAATTGTAGCAACATCACAAAAAAGTAAATACCTGTATAAATCTTAATAAACAATATACCATTAACTCAGTAATATATCTTGAAGAATCCCACAAGAGGAATAAAATGAACTACTTTTATTTAACAAAATAAAGATATCCTATTAAGGATCATGAAAAACATAAGACTACTGTGTTGGCACATTAATTTCACAGCCAGTATTTTGTGTTTTTTTCCCCACTAGTATTATTAAATTTGAAACCTAATATTTTCAATACTGCTTTGTGCTATAAATAAACAAGAGGAATACTTGATTCAAAAACTACACCAACTGGGGTTGGGCTATAAGGCCAACCTTTTCCTTTAGCTATTAGTGTTTTTTTTACATAGCCTACCATTAGAGATGTTTTTCCTGTATTTTTTAAATTCATAAACCAAAGATAATGTTTGTAGGCCTAATAAAAATACAGTTTCCTTGTTTCTATAGTTACCTTATACCTCAAATCTTAGGTTTTCCTCAAGGAAGGCAGCCATTTTTCATCATACCCGCCCTGTTCAATGAACCAAATCGGGTTTTTTTCTACGGGATCTCCTATATACCTGTTTCATACAAAACATCCTTATAATAGTGTTGCATGAATAATACAACTTTTCTTTGCCATTTATCTAGTGAATAATGTACAAAAATTCACCACAATATTTAAGAAAACTTGAATCAGTGGTCAGTTTCGGTGTCACTGCGGAATAGCGGTTAGGTTTGAATCTCGGTCATTGTACACATTATTTTTATAAATGGTTTTCATTCATCCAGGCAAATATGCTACACTTCACCTAAATCCAACATTCTTGATCCTAGACTAGCATAATTACTGCATATCGTACAAGCAGAATATTGAATGTGTGACTAAAAAAATAATATTATTCAATAGTTCATATCCAAAAGGGTGTGTGAAACATCAAAACTTTTAATTGTCCGATAAATTATATAACTATGAATAAAATATTTGATAACTTGAATTATACAGCTATGCCAAATATATTTGTAACATTTATCAATAAAACATTCTGAATGCATAATTTGATTTGAAGTTATATAAATATGCAAACTATTTCCCCTATAAAGCAAAAAAATATAATATTAGCACCGCGTCTTATACCCGTTCGGGTTATCGCTTTAAGTATAATTACGCTAATGGATTAGGAATTGTGAAGGTTGAATTAAGGAAGTAACCCGCAATTGTGTAGAGGAGAGTGAAACCATTTAGGAAACTACCCCAGTTCACCGACCAAGATTCGAACCTCAATCTCCTCTCAGAAGTCGAGCTCAACACGTCTAGCTGTTAGCCAACTACCCACTGAGCGGTCCCTATAAACAAAAACATCAACTTCCATTTTAATTTGGGAATATTTAATATTATTTGATTCGTCATCACTTTGAATTGACTATGAAAGGAATGCAAAGAATACATAAACAGACTCATACTGATTCTGAGCTAAGGCTCTTAGGAATTCGGATATCGTTAATTCAGGTTAATTAGAAGAAGATCACAAAAGATCGGCTTCAATTTGATACATGAAGTGTTTATCAACTAGACTGACAAGCAACAATCATAGCTCCTCTCATGATTAACGAGTGTCTTTCAAATAAGACTACCATCAAAATTCTCATCTCATCAGTTTAATATATAGATATTATAAAGCGATCAGAATAACAGCGTCAAATAAAATTGCTTTAAATCAGCAATTAATGTGTTTGCTGATGTACCTTGTACATACGTAAACAAATCTTTATACCCACAGTAAATGGTGCACTTTATGCACACACAAGTGACTTTGATAATACTGCAATTAGTAGAGTTTGCTGTTTGTAATGTGTCTTACTGTTAATATACTTTTTTTTAAAAAGGAAAGTTTTAACACAAGCTTATGGAATAAAATGGAAGTACTGTATATATCTCAGAGTTAGTGTTTATCAGAAGTTGAAGCCAATGTTGTGCAGAGTTGTACCTTTCTAAAGATAATAAAAGTTCAAACCGATATTAGCCAGAGTTGATGCAGTGGACCATTTATTTTATTTTCTCAAGATGTTATTGAACTGAATGAATAATCCCTGACAAAATTTATATTCTAAATCTGGTGATAGTAATATTTTTAATATCTATTCCTCAATACCTTTAACAATAACACCCGAGAATAGAGCATCATGTTTGCAGGAAGAGCAACTTTCACCAACACCACAGTCACCGTAAGTACAACCTCCACCAACTCCTCAAAATTGCATTAATCTTGACCCTTTTTAACAATTTGATCAGTTTTATAATCATAGCGAAGTAATAACCAAAAACTTTTTTTAATTTTATGAGCATGGTTTGTTCTCACACTATAAAAATCCATTGCTAAGTGACAATTTAAGAAAAAATCTTAATTTGTTTATGTGAAGAATTATTTTTTCATTTTAATTTTCCTTTTTCCTATCCTCCAATAAAGTTATCTGGAAGCAACTTCTATGGGGTCATCAGAGGAACTTGCTCTTCAAAATAAAAAAAATAATCAAAATCTGGCATCTGTTAAAAAGTTATTCTTGAATATATATAAAAATATATATATAATGTGTCGATTGAGAACTTCCTCTTTTTTTGAAGTTGGTTAAAAGTATACTTTGTCTCTAATATTAGTTCAACATCTTCTATTAAATAAGTAATTTTTCAAGCCGATATCACATTAATATTTTTTAAATCTTTACACACACATTAATAATTATGTTACTAAACAATAATATTTGTTAATGCCATTAACTAGTATACATGTTGTGTTCATTGGCTTAACACAGTTGAAGAGTTAATATATTAGACAGGTAATGACTATCTTAATAGTAGCAAGAACTAAATAAAATGTATGTAATTTTATCTAGTAGTAAAATTTAACTAAAAGAAACTCATAGTAATACAAAAACATTTTCATATCTTAATTATAGTGCACTCTAGATCAGTTATAACTGGGTTGCTTTCAAATCCCGCTCGGATTAAGACGTTTCTGCCATAGGCATTGTGCCCGGGCGGGATTTCTTTTTGGCACCCCCTTATTTAAGGGTGGATTATAGGATAGTATTAAAATAATCCCCAGAACATACAACTCTGAACTTATCGTAACATCATGAGCATGATAGGGAAAAACCTGTGACGATCACTCTAAATAGCTTCTAAGGGGCATCCATTTTAAAGAATTAGTGGGTGGAAGACCACTTCAAATAGCTCCAAGTGGCATCTAAGTTTTAAAAAGAAAGCAAGTCAATGACATTATAAATAGTTTCTTGGGCATTACAAATTTAAAAAAAAAATCTGTGTGAGCACAACTTTAAATAGATATTAGGGAATCTAATCTATATAAAAAAAATATCTGTAGAGCAAATTTAAAATAGCTTTAGGAGCCTTCAATTTTCAAAAAATTTCTGAAGGAGGACTACTTAAAATATCATCTAGAAGTATCCAAATTTCAAAATATTTCAGGGAACACGATTCTATTCGGCTATTAAAAGAGTATGATTTTCATAATTCTTAAAACAAGGGCAATTTCAAATAGTTCTAGGAGCATCCAATTTTATAACATTAATTGGGGGAGAGGATGGTATAAAGTCCAGAAAGTACTTTTTTGGGATCTCGGCCCCTCCACCTCTCACACAAATAAAGTTCCCCCACTATTGTATAAAATACAATGCTCTTAATTCTTAGCGTTTAATAGTAAGTCTTAACATCATGTCAAAAACTTACAATTTTTAACACCCTCCTCCCACCCCAAAAATTAATTTTCCCATACCCATGCCACATCAAACAACGCCAAACCTAGTGTAACATATATAAAAATAATCTGGGCCTGGAATTCACTAATGGGAGCAAATAGTTGCGCCAGCGCAAGTTTGAAATATGTCCAAATCCCTATTCACTAAAAGGAGCACGTGCAATTTGACAACAAAGTTGGCCTTTTATTTGCCACCACTCAAGAGTAGGGGCAACTATTAAATCATGACTGTCACTTCAATAAATTTAAATGGTGGCATATTATTGTATTAGCTTAAAATACAATTAGTTACCTAACTACTCCAATTAATAATGAATTAATTAAAATAACAAAACGTATGTCAAGCACAAAATTTGTTTCAATTTAGACGGTGGTAACAAAACAATATACCTTTTATTGTTGGATTTTTACATTCAAACAACGCAATGGCATTTCTTACATTATTATAAAACAAAACTACGAACTGTGTATTCTTCGTCTAGATCCAAAGAGGTTTGTATTTCAAAGTCCAAAGACATCTCTCAATAAATATGGCAGTTAGTATAACTTTAAAACAAGTTTTAAAGTTTCTATAAACATTGTTTTATTAATAGAACTTAAACTTTAAACTAATAATACAAATAAATACAAAATATGTACTAATATTGTTTTTCTAAAACATCCAGAAAGAGGCCGCTTCTAATGTTATAGCTAGTTTATGAGAAAAATGTTTAAAAATCTTTGTATATTGCTGTTGTTTTCATTACAGATTTAAAATAAAGTAGCCTTGACTTTGGAAGTAAATTCTTCACAAGGATTGGTCGAAAAGAGAGCAATTGATGATGTTTTGATGGCGTTACCCTATTCCTGCCACCAGTTTGCGCCTTGTTTAGTGAATACGGAAATGGCGCAAATAAATAAGGAGCATCTTGGGCGCAAAGTTGCGCCATTTATATACTTGCGCCGGAGCAGATTTGCTCCTGTTAGTGAAACCAGGCCCTGAAGGGGAAACTCCATAAATGGTTATCAATCTTATCATACACTACTATGAAAATTTCCCTATGTAAATGGATAGGATAACAAAGAAAACAATTATAACATGTTTTGTAGACAATATTCTCCTCTTTAATCTTGATATAATGAACAGCTTACAAAATAATTGTAAAATACCATTTTTGGATGCCATTTTTCAAGATGACGGATGTGAATTAACTTTTTAAAAGTGGCACTAAGTTATATCCCATTTTATTCACCCCAAAAAACACTACCACTAAGTCAAATTTCATGTTTGAATCATAAATTTTAATGAGTGTTATGCTTAGCTATTACACCCAGGTTATGTTAGGTTTGGAGTTGTGAGGTTTAGGAATTATTTTCATATAAGTCCCAAACTATGTTAAATTAGGTTGGTGCTCTGTTTAGCGCCCCCCTCGAACTGACGCCCCGGGGAGTATTAATTAAATTTCCTATAGGTTGTAGGTAAATGGTTTGGGCATAGCAAAGACCTTAGAAATTTTTCCCAGAGCATGAACCACTATGAAAAGTGTTTATCTTAGAACATGTTCTCAAAGAATTTGTGACAGACTAACCTTTCAAATAAAGTTGGATCAACTTGTCCATCTTCGGTTAAAAATAAATGGTGTATGTTTATACAGCGAACATTTGTCCTCTCTGAAACAAATAAAAACAATTTTAGTTCTATAGCTAACCCTGCATGAATATTAGCAACCTGCATTTTGTAATGGTAAAGATAAATACACTTGTAAGTATTCATAGAAAAATAAATAATAAAATATCTATATAATTATTTTTTAGATAATTTAAGGGTGGCCAAATACTTTCATTGCTAAGCATAACTAGATCTGTGAATAATCTTGGAGACTCTCAGTGATATTTTGCTATGTTGAAAGGCAGTTTTTGTGTGCCAGTTAGTTGGGTATTTAGGACTTTCAGTTTTAAATTGTTGTGAGAACACATTTGTTAGAGTTCCTTTTTCTCACAACATAATCGAATTCTTGCGCATGCGCATTACTACGACTCAACTTTTACTCAAGACCTACAATAGAAGAGTGGAAAGACACAAACATCACACTTACTTTGAGAATTGAGATTAGTATGTGCAAAGAGATTTGCAGTGTGTATTAATTGTAAGAACAATATTATTTTGACTTTTGTAAATAATAGTTGTGTAATTTTTTTTAGTGAATATGTAAAAACTTCCAGAAAATACTTTAATTATGTATGGTACTGTACATCACATGTTAAATCTGACATAGGTACAAAATAAATTTAACATTGGTATAGTATAAGCTATTATTATGGTTATTATTATTAATATTACTATTAATATACAGTTAACACAATAGCAAAATTTTGATCTTAAACACTTGTAAAACAAACCATCTGAAATCAACTTGGTTATGTAAACAATAAATTTACTTCAACTAACCTGGTGGAAATTTTGGGTCATGATGCTCAAGTCTCTACTCAAGGTCAGATTGTCATTTATTTTGATCAAAGTAAAGCTTTTGATTTTTAATGTATTAAATAGCCAAGCTATTATAGTTGTTAAGCACTGTTATAGCTGCACAATATTATTCTCCTTAAACTTATCCACTAAGGAAAACCTCTATTCACTTGTTGAGGGATTTTGTTATAATTGTAAGAAGGAATATGAATAGGAACAAATAAAAGGGAACCAACACAATATGGCTTTTAAATTAACTGAAGAACTCTAGGATAAAAGAAAACAAAAATGCACAGCAGGTTTATTAAAAGCTAAAATATAAAAAATTAAAATGTATTAAAAATTTAAAAGATAATATCAATATAAGACATTAAGCAAATGATCTATACTTACTTCCCAGTTTTATTAGGAATTGGTTATATATGCTCATTTCCTCTTTTATTATATTGTATATTCTTGGAATGGGTGGTAATGTTAAGATTACCACCCTTTTTCCTATTTTATGTAAAAAATTGATGATTTTTACTGCCCTCATCTTCATAATTTGGAGTCTTGTGCCTTGCTAAAAAAAAGTCACAAAGTCAGTAATTATTGTAACACTACTTTTTTTGTTTTATTGAGTCATTTATTATGTAAATCAAACTGTTAGACATGTAATGACTATCTTAATAGTAGCAAGAACTAAATCAAAATGTGTGTACTTTTATCAAGTAGTAAAATTTTACTAAAAGAAACTCAAAATAATCCAAAAACAGTTTCAAGCTGTGTCATGCAATTACAATTAGAAATTTAAACCCTGACCTTCCTATACTGTCAAACCATACCAGACAGGATTAACTGCCTAGTATTCATACCCACATTTACGAGTAAAATGATGTTAGCCAAGTCGAATATTGAAACCGTAACTATAGATGGGAGTTATAATATTATGATTGTATGGAAAAGGAGTTTGTCATACCAAACAGGAATTATAGTATCAATAATTTATCAGAGAAAAAAATAGAATTTCCATTAAGTAATTTACATGAACTAAACCCTCTTCGATGGTCACATGGTCTAAGATCTCACACTCGCAGTAGATTGACTACCGATGATGGGAGGATCGGGGTTCAAATCCCAGTCAAATGTATTGAGGGTGGTTTTCCCTAAAATGGTTTTCCGCACTCCTACCACACAAATGCTTGTACCTTCATCCAAATTCAACCTTCTTCATATCCCCATCACATAAGCGTAATTAGTACATGTGCTTATACCTTGAACAGGTAGTTAGACACGGTGCTCAAAAAATAATACAAGTACTAAGATTAATGAAGACTAAGTAAAGTGTATTTAACAGGAGCAAGTATGACTGTATAATAGGTCTAAATCCAGCCCAGCAGTCTCTCATATAAACCAACACGCAATGTGGTCCAATTTTTATATAATTTTAGAAATAGACTATTTGGGAATGTTATTCTTGGTCACATTTAAATTCATCAAGTTCATAACATTTCACATATGTGCAAATTATCAAAGACTGTCTGATACAAACTACAATTACAGTATTTCTGGGTAAAAATAATGGTTGAGTATTACTATTTTATTCGGTGTCGATGAGTTTTTTTTAGATAAAAATGCATCACACTGGAGTTATTTTAACCAGGGAGTTAAACTGGACCATAAAAATAAATTGCTTAGGAGGCAGAACTGGAATTGGAAAATATATATTTTTTTTAGGTTCATAAAGGTTTCCTATCAGTTCTTAGAGGTTCTAAATTTTGGTAATTCTTTCTTCTAACATTTGAATTATTATTATCACAATCATTGTGTAAGGTTTTATCATTTTACTCTTTTGCTAAGCGCTTACGAATTTGTATTTAATTTTGAGTGACAGAAAACATGTCTAAGAGGGGGGGGATACTGAAAGATTAGATCCACCAGAGTTGTAAAACCAGTATAATCTAAATATGAAGAAATGATTTTAAAACTGTTTTCTCCATTTATGTAGTGGTTGGCTGGCCAATTTAGAGGGAGGAGTGAGTAAAAGGGGGGTGGAGGGTTGCCAATGGTCACTCTCTGCCTCCAAATTTTATATATTAATTTATATTTCTTTATATAATTCACTTTTATTTGGTTGTAAATGAGGTCTATTTAAATAAAAAAAATAAAAGAACTGAAACCCAATTAAGGACCAAAAAGAGCAGGAACTTGAATTTTTCTCTAACCACAACCAGAGCTGTAACCTTAAAATGTTTGTTTGGAGAACTGGAACAAGACCCAGAACCAATAAATATTTTGGTTTGACTCCCCGTTTTTAACTTACCATAAAATGCTGACAAGAATTTTCTTTAATGCAGCCCCCAAAGTATTTTTTAATTTAATATCATTATTATTAAATTCTTGTGGCTCATTTAATTTTTTATTCAAATTACTCTACATTTCTGTTTGGCCCTTCAAGTTATTATGATACTTATTTACTGTCCTTTCCTACCCATTACTTAGTTTTATTGCTATTTACTGTTTAATCATATTCATTCCCATTAGTTCCTGTTAATTACAAATTACAAACTTGCTAGACATTTAGCTTTTGGGCCACCTCATTGCTGAGCTTAACGTTGGTCATAATTAAAGCCGAGTTTTTATCTAATTATATATTTTAATCATGTCACTTTGAAATGTGAACAGCAAAATTTCACCATATTATGTTGTTAGGGACTGAATTTTTAGATTTAACTTTACATATTTTTACATATTTTATTGAATTATACATATTTTCTAAAATATTATATAAAAAATTACATATTTTGCGTGTTTTAATCAAGTTATTATTTTTATATATTTCTTGGTGAAAATACGTTTAAACAATGTATCACTAATTTTCAGGTAACCTATACTTTCATAAAGCAATGTATTCAGTGAAGTTATGCCAAGATTTCAGATCCGTCAGCTCGCAGAGACTCACTTCCTCAACCACATCAAGCCAATGAGGATTATAGCTGACCTTAGAGTGAGGAAGGGCCGACGTGGAGTGAGATGCGCTCTGACGGATACTTTCTAGCTTAACCCCGCACAACATGGAAAGCCGCCTTTGGCAGGTAAATCACTCCAACATGGAACACCTGTCACCTGGAGAGGGAGCGGGAACCCTGTTTCATAGGGACACCATGCTGTCCAAGCTTGAACCCTCCAGCTCCCATCCCTGACAGTGTAAACCCTCTCAAGGTGGCTTTGAATGAACCCCCACCCCGCCGTTTCCTGTCCCTTGTCGGGAGGAGTTTGGTCTCTGTAGTGACTACCAGCATAAGGAGGAAGTCTGCGACTCGGCCTTAGGTATAACCCTAGTTTCCCAGAGCAATGCCCTTAAGTTGCCCAGTAGGGATCTCATGGAGGTGTCCTGACCAGCTATCCCCAGTCTAGATAAGTACGAACTGCCAACAGCTTAGTGTGTGATGAGATGGAAGCGTCGAAAAGCTCCCCCTTCCCCACACAAAGGACCCCACAAGGGTTTGGCCGCCCATACTGAGTTTCGGTTGTGAAGCTGTCCAACATAGAAAGGCTTTGCGAGGGCAGCCATGAAGAGGCACCTGCAGGGATTTTTGAGAGAGCCAACCAGGCAGTTTGGTGCTCTCACTCCCATTTGGGAGCCCAGCCAAGCCGCATGATGCATACCACCACAATGGAATGGACTTCATCAACAAACCTTGAAGGGCGGACAACACTAGTTTGACGTTAAAAGTGAAGGAAAAGCAGTGAGCAAAGACCAAAGCTGCTGGCTTATCAGAGAGAATTACAGTTTCCCCAACATTAATTTGTGTCCGATGTTTCTCCTGCTGTGGAGAGATTGTGGCATTACCAGATAGTGAGTGGGCTCAGCAGCAAGTCTCATGCAGCATGTCACTTTGTAAACACAAGTTGATGAGTCGTAAAAACAATAGTTCTTGGATCTGATTAGCCCATTTTCCCCTTGTTCTTTGGTCTGGAGAATAAACGGATATAAATCGGCGAGGCAAATATCAAATTAAAAAAATTGGAACCCAAAATCAATCAAGGTAATGTAATTTAAAGTCTTTCACAGTAATACGACATGTTTAATTGGTTTTTGAAAATCAAACAAGACCAGCTATAATCTTAATACCGGATATTATGTTAAGATCAAACATTTATCTTTGTACACAAAAAAATAATTTTAGGAAAATGACTTTAAAAAATCTGTAGTGGTCCAACGTTCACTTGTCTTCAAAGAGCCTGCTACAGTGGAGGTCTCCTTTGAAGTAATTAATTAATGAGAAATTTAAGCAGGGTAAACAAACTATCAATGCAATACAATGCTTGTAGAAAGTAATTGTACGTATGTATATTTAGAAAAGTATTTTCTATAACTTCTTTAAGAAATTTGCAGCTATAAAATTAATTTTAGTTTCAATATTATATGTTTTAATATATGCAATATTAACATGGGGATAGAAGGTTTATTCGATGTTACATATTTTTTAGGCTAATACTACATAAATGACTGCCTGTGCAGTCTGGTGGTCAAAGTTCCTGGCTACAGGTCCAGAAGTCCCGGGTTCAAGCTTTGGTGCTTTCAAAATGTATCTGTGAAGCAGTTAGTCTGGAATGAGGTCAAACTCAGCCTCATGAGGACAAACGAGGAGCTACTTGAATAAAGAAGTAGCAGCTCAGGTCTAGGTCATTGTGCTGATCACATTACACTATCATCGCCGACATACAGTGGCCGTTCGGTCAGTAAAAGCTTGATTTCAAGTTCGCACCATGGAATACTAACTAAATATCCTGGCTCTAGTCTTAATGTACTGCTTATAATTCATACAATACTGTTAATTCTTATTCAATCTTGGTGTTGTCTAGCAGTACGGTATTTAAAAGGAATGTTAGCAGTAATTTCTAGCAGATACATATTTAATAATTCTAAAAATTCTTTTACATCTACATGACCATGCCCTATATGTTCTCAATCAGTACTGACACAATATTTTCAATAACTGTCAAATGTATTTTTAATGCATGCTTTTACACATATCAGGCATATTCCCTTTTATGTATATGCTGTTGTCAGTAACAAAATTTTGACTTTTCATTTGGCTACACTACGCTGATAACATTTTCTCAGTTGGATTCCTTATGTAAGAATAGTATTTAGTGCTCTCGTTACACATTCTAAAACAAATGTTGGTTTATCCATACTAACAGTTATATTTTTGTATTTACCAGGTAATCATTTGTTCCAATCATTAAAATGATGTCTTCAGACAACATTTTGCCTTGAAAATGACAGCTTTTTAACCGTCTGCACAGTGGTCCCAGTTTTTGTCCAGAGACACATAGGCCCAACTGCAGGGAACCATTTGCTAAAAACATAAATATTTACATTTGTAATCTCTCTCCTTTTTAGAATTGCAAAAAAAATTTCACTTGGAGAATGGAACTTTAAACTTACAGTAATTTGTCTTGTAAAACAAAACTTTGGTTGACCACCATACTTGAAATTTTCTAGAACTGATTTATGTCTTTGTTTAAAGTACTGTGTATGAAAGGGATCTCTTTGCTATATTGAACTTTATTAGGACTAACTATAATAAAACAAACCTTGATGGTTCAGTAGTTCTTGTGTTTTCACTTTGAAACTAAATTGAAGGACATTAAAACACATTTAATAAACAATACCATTTTAATTGAAATCAAATTTTTACAGCATCACCTACTAGAGTATGCCCTACTGTGATGCTTTGTAGACGTTCAAAAATGTTGCATTATATATATGGAGTGGTTTGCTAGTGGGAAGAAACATATAGTTTAGCATACCAGTACGTTGAGGACTCTCTTTAGTGATGAGCTGTCATATCTCATCAACATTGAGCAGCCCATCAACTGGTGTCCCATGAATTGTGGCTTCTGTAATAACATTTAAAAATATATAATATTTATAGGTAATAATTTCAACATACTCTCTTACCATTCTTCATGTTTTACGAACAGAAATAATTTAAATAGTCTTATAATATTCGTTAAATTATTGTTTAAAAAAAATTTGTGTATTCTCACTACATTATGTTGTGTATAAATATATTGTATATAAACCTTACTATAGTAAGAATTCCATCCATCTACAGAATAACACTAATAATATACTCAGTGGCGTTACATCTACAGCGAGTGGTCTGGTGCAACGGTTAATAATGGACCCTTAAAGCAAGGTATTTTTACTAAAAGTGAGTTAACAAAAAAAATAAAAATGAATTATACGCTTATGTGACAATGAAGCTTAAATAAGTTCCATAGGTTTTGAAAATCTTTCTGCCTAAGGATATGGATCGCTTGCTACAGTAAACTCGAGAAGATATTAATTAGCATGTAGTTTTTATGTAACACCGTTCTCGCATTTCCAATGGAAACATACCAAACTACTAGATTAAATTGATTTTTTTATTTGTATCATGAGTGCTATCAGAGATGATGGTGAAAAAAATTGGGATTTTCTTATAGCATTGCAAAATTCCAACCTTATGATTAGATAATTATTATATTTGCTATACTTGTTCATGAAATTAATTTTAATATTTTTTATTGGACATTATACACATAGCAAAAAAGGCAAAAATAAATAATTATTTTCGATTTCCTTATAGCATTCCTGAGAAGGGTTTGTCGAGCCCACATATCAATCTTTGATCATTTTAGTCAACTAATTTGAATCTGAATGAAATCAACTTCCATATTCTTACCCTTACCCTAAGAATGGCAGGACTTTCTTTTCATTTGTGGCAACATTGTTTGCAGTTAATCGTGGCCACACTGAATATTTTAAACCTGTAGAGATATGTTTTTAAATATAAAAAAAGGTGTGCAAAGATGTGAACCAAATGGACTCACAATCCGAAGTGAGGAGTTTTACATTATGTTCTTTTAGAACAAAAAAATCCATAAAACTCTTTAAAATAATTTTATGGAAAATAATTATTAATCATATATACTAATAGATATAAACAAACCATAAGAATTATGATTAAATAAATAAAAATATGAACTATTTGCAATGATCTCTGCTTAGAGATTTTTGGAAAATTACTTGCCCCTAGAATTCATTTGGTATGGTCCTAGTCCACAGACAAAGAAATAACAGATACACAGCCTTACGGGAGATTTGTTGCGCTCCTCGAGTCAGGTAGAACTTAAAATACCCAGTGATAACAGCGCTTCCAAGTGAGAATTCTTTAAAACAACTAACTAGCAAAATGTTCCTCGTTAGAAGGACAAGCTAAGTATTGCTGTCTCTCCGAGTACAATAGTCCAGGTAGCGGTAGTCCCTTACCCCCGGCTGACCCCCCTTTCATTGAACAAAACTTTTCAAACAATTGAGTGTTGGACCCAAATATACAATGCCAGTACTTCCACAATTTAAACGTAAGAGACACTAGTCTTGGAAATGCACTTGTAAATGAATTATTAAATATTTTGTGACCAGCTTCTGCGGTCACCATTCTTTAGGATTCCCTTCTTCGTTAGACTGGACTGCAAATAACTAGGGTATCAGTGTTCGAATCCCGATGGAGTGTACTGAGAGTTTTTTTGCCTAATATGCTTATAATTTTCCTTCAACGCAAATACGGACACATTTCCCAAACATTTTACCTTCCTCATTCCCTATCCTTAGGAGTAAATACGCGGATAGCTGTAGTGAGAAGTAAGACATAGCACACAAAATATATCAGTAATTAAAATTAAATACTTAAGTTGTAAAGGTTGCATTTATTTTTACATGTTGTTGTCAAATTAATATAAACAAAATACACAAGTGATATGCTACTTTATTAACTAAAATAACGCACAATGGAAAGAGTTTTCTAAGTATATATTTGGTGTCGGTAAAACCCCCTTATTTTAAACACTGGAATGATTATATTCAACATTATGCCACCAAGGTGGGTATTAGTATAAGATAGTTAGCTAACGCACTAGTTTCTTGTTGAGCTAGACTGCCGAGGACGGGAGACCTAGGTTAGAATCTCGCTCAGTTGAACTGGGGTGGTTTTCCCTAATTGGTTTTCCACTCTCCCTCCGCGCAAATGTGGGTTCACGTCCTCTATATCTTACCTTCTCAAATCCTAACCCATAAGCGTATAACTCGAAAGGGTACTAAGTTTCAGTATTATTTTATATTAATGTGCAATGAAAGTTAAGAAATCGGTTTCAAATCAGTTTATAATAAAATAAAGTCTGAAAACGAAGCTTAACTCCAGAAACGCGCGTTAGGATTGCACTACAAAAAGCTCACAATGTTTTGTCCAATTACAATTGTCCAACACATTCTCGTGTCTGTATGGAAAATTAAATATCTCTTATTATTTTAGTAAAGAGGAATAGAAATGAATATTAAAAAAAATTAAACTGAAAACTCTCTCAGTATAAGATTATTTTACTATGATATAACAATATTTTAATATAATTAATAATTGCAGATTTTATTAAAAAAAAAATATTTATATCACAATAAAAGCGTTTAGTAAAGTGAGTAAAATTGTTGACAATACAAAGTATATAAAAAAAATACTCTTAATTTTACCCAATCACAACTATAGTTATTAAGTGTTTGGTATAAAAATTATCTACTAAAGTAAAGAAAAAAAATTCTGACTATTTAGTTTGGATAGGTTTGAAACTAAAATTATAATCAATATCATTAAAAAATCAATACAATAATAAGATTTAACAGAAATTTGATTAAAATATGTGTCAAACTAATTTGGAAATTGATATATTTCATTATACTCTGGTCTCTTTGATTTCGTAATGTACTAAATCGAGCTTTGACGTATTTAGCTATAACATCCTTACTTTATTGGTCCAGCTGTCATAATTTTGAAAGTTACTTCGTGTACAATCCTAAACTAACCATGGCAATCACAACTCAGTTATTGCAATTAATAAATAAAACATCTTAGAGGGAAAATATTATCTAGTTTACAATCTGAGTGCACAAACGAGCGCAATCTGAGGGCGGCCGTCGCACTCCATTGACAACGCAAACTTTACCTAAGCACGATCATAAAAACATGTTTGGAAAAAAGCATCACATTTCACCAACGAACATAAATTAAATAATATACTTTTTTACAGAAATATATTAATTATGAAGCATCATTATTATCCAAAGAGAATCATGCTCACCAAGTTATGTCACTTGAATGTGTTTATTTTAATTGTTATGTCGCTCCTAGGTATGCGATAACAGCTATGTATTTGTAAATC
>JBCFYV010001746.1:0-47220 GCA_039000515.1 Timema cristinae
ACCTCTATCTTCCCATCATTAGCAGTTTAGCTCAACACAAAACTTTCGCGTTTGCTGACAACGCCATCGAGGCGGGTTAAATTTTTATTCTTGTGCGTTTTTAGACTATCTAATTTCTAACGATTTTTTCAAATACCTTTATTTAATTTTCATTGGGGACGTGTCTCGAAATGAATGGCAGGACAGAAACGTGTCCCCATAACCTGGTCCCTCTGGTCTTCATAACCAAATGGGGTAAGGGGGTGCCAGGGAGCTCCTCCAAAACTTTTTTGATGAATATATGCCCCTAGAAGCTATTTGAAGGTATAATTCAACATGATAATTGGGGCTTTGAGCATCCTTCCACCAACACCTAAATAACTTTCTTTTACACTTTAGTAATTTCTCCTTATTATGGGGTGTAGAGAAAGTATCATGATGTTAAAATAAAGATTTTGAGATTTTTTAAAATTACCTTTTTACATCCCTTTGTTGTCTGTATAGTAATAACTACAATATTCACCTTAATAACAGCTCTTCTCATGTGTGGTTGGTTTAATGTTAAAAAAGAACACTGAATACTACCTAACAAAATGGTATCACTAGTACTGGGCTGCCGTGCACATGTGTGTTTGCTAGTGACCTTTTTAAAAACTACTAATTTTTTTATGAATTTGCTGAACTAGGGGCGTCAAAATTCTAACTGTTGGAGAGAACTATTTTGTCAAATTCACATGTTACTTTAAACTATTCAATGATTATTTTACTTCAAATATGTGTTGTCATTTGAATATGTGATCCAAATATATATTACCTCTTCAAATAATAACACAAATTTGTCAGACGAATGACTAAGGGACATCGTAGGGAAATATTTAGCTGACAGAAAAGTCTAAATCTACCATAAACATTAACTTACTCTACCATAAATTACTCTAACAGAATATGATTCATTTTTAATGTTCTACAATAACTGAACCAAAGATGTCCAAAACTAGGAATAAAAATCTTGTTTGACCCGTTCAGTTAAATACTAACCAATCTTGGTAGGTTAGCTCTGCAGACAGGTGACCTGGTGGTCTAGGGGCAAGGTGTCAGACTTCTATGCTGGCGGCCGGGGTTCAATCCTCGGTCCGGCACAGATTTATCTGATTTCCAAACCCTTCCTTCACCTCTGACAAGACTTCTTGTGAATGTGGGGAATGCCAGGCCACCACTGTGGTTCGGATTCCACGTTAAACTGTAGGTCCTTCATTTCATCTCGCAATCACCCTACCATTACACATTAGCGTAAGTGCGTATAACCCGAATGGGTAGTAAGACGCGGTGCTAATAATAATAATAATAATAATAAAAATAATAATAATAATAATAATAATAATAATAATAATATAATAATAATATAATAATAACTCTGCAGATCCAAATAATAAATCCAGGGATGGCCAAAATTTAAAAAATATAGGATAAAGAATTTTTTCCCTATTTCGATAAAACTCGTTTGACAAGCACATCCTTTGGGTAGAGTACTAGTCAAAAGAGGGGAGGAGGGGGAATATTTGTTGAGCACACATCACATATACCTTGACGGAGAAACTGTGAACTTGAATAAAGTTTAATATTTTCCATAACATTTTGATTTAGTTTACTTTATTTTAAATTTATAATATATCTCTAGGGATGAACTATTTTTATAGCTTTAAACAATTAACAATAAGCATATGTTTACTAACTGTGATTAATCATATAATTTTATAATTTAACAAATATCGCTTAAAAAGCGTTATTTTATGTAGTCTATATAATTTTTTGTTTTTTCAGTCTAAATGTTTCGGGAATTCAAGAACTTTCAGATTCTGACCAGGAATACTGGGCTGAAATCCCCATCATAAGGGATCCAAATATCAAGGAAATGAATGAACTTCTTAGTGGACTTCGTGTGGTAAATATTGTTCATATGCTAAGTCAGCTTACCACCCTTGCCACACATGGGAGAATATGTATCGAAGGACGTTTTTTGTTTCATTCCGAGAAAAGGATTGGAATTGTCAGCCATTTGATTTTTAAATGTTTAATATGTGAAGAAACTAAAATTGTCAAAACTGAAGTTTAAAGCAAGGAAGAATTGTTAAATGATGAGTTTGTGTGAGGTGCCTTATCAATAGGGACAGGCCATCAGCAAGCACAAGAAATGATGGCATTGATGGAGGTGCCCATCATGGATAAAAAGAAATGGAGGCGTCATGGTGGGTACCTTCGACGTCTCAAATCTCTGCTCGGATAAGCGAGATGTGACAACAGTTGTTTGGGAGGCTCTCACTCAGCCCCCCATAGAGTAGTGTCTCCGCACGTAACTCTAAAAACCCTTATTCGGTTCCCCAAATTTTTCTTTCCCTCACTATTATTATTAATAATAATACGTTTCTCTGTTTCAGAACTTCGTGAAAAATGACAACCCGTCTTTATTTGTGAACCACACGGTGTGACCAATTGGTCGTTACGTGTTGGAACTTTCTTTCGTGCTCCCCTTCAGGGAGCATCAGAGCATGCCATTTGACTTCGCACTTCGGAGAACTACTCTTTCTATTGGCTCGCTTGGCGGCCAATATCGCTCACGTTTTTCCGCGCCAATGGGGAGCTCCCATTTCCCCCATTGGACAAGACCAGGCAGCACTGGAGGGTATTTAACACGGTGGTTCCTTGGTCAGAGGTAGTCGGAGAGTGGCTACCCAACCCTGGTGCACCGTTTGAAAGAGCTTAATAAACTGTCTAGTTTTGTTAAGAGCGATTTTGTCTGAGCTCCCTCTCCTTCCACCGTCATCCTTTACCTCCTACCGCAACTCATGTTTCCGGGACTCTATCCTACCTCCCACCGTGACTCAAGTGGCCGGGACTCTAAACTACCTCCCACCACGACTCACTTTGCCGGGACTCTATCCTACCTCCCACCGTGACTAAAGTTGCCGGAACAATCTTGCCAACCTTTTCTTACCCCTACCCACACTTGTCTGAACAAAACGTCGCCGTCGTCGTGACAACCATTTACCCCAAAAGTCGCAGCGAGGGACAACAGTTCTGGCACCTGAACGTGGGACCATTCAAGACACAGGACGGATGTCCAACAAACCAACTACACAACCCCAGAACACCACACAACACTTCCGGGAGTGAACAAAACCCGATGGTACCCAAACAAGCTCAGCAAAGAAGACAAGACAGCCTCGTCAGAGAAGACAAAATTACTATAGTCCAAAGTAAAAAATGTACCAACCCATCGTGTAGCCAAAGAGGGGACCGACACTATGTAACTGCACATTCTGCCAAAAGCCCTATCATCACCTGTGCATTGGGCGAGCAGACGAGCCACGTGATAACAACGAACCAGCCCACCGTTGCACTACCTGCGTTGAGTCACCGGTGGAAATACATTATTGCCCAGGGTTAACCTGTATTGGGAAAGATGGCCGAGAGATCAACTGCGAGGACTGTCGACAATACTACAACTACCAGTGCCTGGGTTGGAAAATGAGCCTAGAGACCTCAGTGGCCTCTTCTTCCGATGTCCACCATGCCAACGGTCTACATCCTCCACCGTCAGCACACCACCATACCATTCCCACCTGACTGTCATCCACCAATGTCTGTTTCCAAGTCTCTACCCCCTAACAACCCTACCAGATTTTCACGGTCGAGGGCATAAAGACCCTACTACCTTCACTCAACGCTGTGAGCTCCAGCTCAGAACCGCTCAACTAGACCCGCTAGAATGGATACCTACCATCCAACGGCAACATAAGGACACTGCCACCCTGTGGTGGAAACTTTATGGGGAATAGTAGGGAGGAATCAAGTATATGAGGGCACGGAGGGGAAGTGTGTATGTGTGTGTACCCCACCCCTTCCCCTCCCCTCCCGCGCCTTGTATGCTGGAGCTCGCGCTCTCTCTCTTCTCCTCTCTCCTCCCTCACTCTAGATGTAGTTAGGAATACTGGGGCAGTGAGGGGTAATGATTGTCCCCCCACTCCTCCCTCCCCTCTCGCGCCTGATCCTCGTATGTTGGATGACGCGCGCGCGCACGCCTCTCTCTCTCTCTGTCTCTCCTTATACATACATAGGATCCTCGGGGCAGGCTGGGGACATTATACACGCATAGGAACCTCAGGGCATGTAGGGGGAGGTGGTGGTGTGTGTGGGATGATCTGAGGGAGGCGAGGGGGTGAGGATGCAGTGCGCGGGGGGTGAGGGGAAGCTCTCGAGGTACGGAGGCGGAAGGTTACGCGAGGGGTCCGGGTTTCGGTTCCCGATTACCAGGCTTCCTCCGAGGCCATGCCAGGACTCTCAACTCTCCAAGCCTGAGACCCGCTAAGATGTCGGCATGAGATACAGTCCGCCATGCCGGGACCCCGAGATAGATGTCGCAACCTCCTCCGAGTCCTTGCCGGGACGCTGAGCTAAGATGTCGGCAACCACCTCCGAGTCCATGCTGAGTCGTTGATCGGGACAATAGTCTTATACACGCATAGGGTCTTCAGGGCGGGCTGACGTCGTAGCTTTTTTCTTATGATTACCAGTCCTCCTCCGAGGCCATGCCAGTTATTAATTACAAGATATACATTCCTCGTTTTACTACTACTCCGGGATGCTCGCTTTTAAAGGGTAAGGGTGAGTAGGGTTCTATGTACCATCATTTGCGCATGATGAGAGTGTAAATACTCTCTGTACCCAGGTCGGCGTGAAGATTACCAGTCCTCCTCCGAGGCCATGACGGTTATTAATTACGAGATATACATTCCCCCGGATGCACGCTTTTAATAGGTAAGGGTGAGTAGGGTTCTATGTACCATCATTTGCGCGTGATGAGAGTGTAAATACTCTCTGTACCCAAATATGGCTTTCAAAGGTAAATCCAGTTGTTATTCCCATCCCGTATTTTTTTGCCGGGACCCCGAGCTAAGATGTCGGCAACCTCCTCCTAGGCCATGCCGGGAGCCCAAACCTCCTCGAGGCCGTGCCGGGAGGGAAAACCATCGTAAACCCTCGTTTAATAGTACGGGCATGATACATACGCGTATATATTCGGTACAAAGATTATAGTCTTTCGCTCGCTGTATGCGATGATTAGGAAACGACGGGTTTTTCTCTCTCTCTCAGAGTGGGATGGAGAGGCACCCTCCACACTTATACCGCATACGCGACCAGAGGAAGTTATACACACAGATGGTTGGGATGCGAGGGGTGAGGGAGGGGTAACCTCCGTCTGTATTGCTAGGACACGAGGATCGACCCTCAAGGAGGGTTAAGGCAGACTCTATGATGGTAACAGAGTCTGGGGTGTTTGATTCCCGTACGAACCAACCAGGCCAAGGACTCGATTTCCGCTTCAGCTGTCATTTTTTTTCCCCTCCCGAGAGTCCGAGCTTCAATCCTCGGTTCCGTGAAAACATACATATCTTCCATGACCTGGGTCCGGGCTTGTTTCCCGGGATACTCTTCTACCCTCCCTCTTCCTTGATTCGTATTGTTACCACGGCTACGCGAGCTCTCTCCTGAGGGTCCGAGCTTCAATCCTCGGTTCCTGACGAAGACATGGAAACATACATATCTTCCACAGAACATGGATTCATTCTAAATTGTATCGCGTCATCGAGATACTAGAAAATAAATCAATTAGTATTTTAGAGCAATTCATCTCGAGCCCCCCCCCCCCCCCCCGAAATTTAGGTAAAGGGTTGAAGTAATATGGTTAAATAGTGAATAATAAAATTTTATTGACATCATATTGCGATAATCGCATTCGTTCGAATATTTAAGTTTTCTTTGATTCCGATGATATAAACAATACTAACTTGTTTTTTGCAGTTCTTATAGCAACAGATTTTTTGTCCAAAAATAATTAAAAATATTGTTTCAGTAGAAACAAAGAGTTTAATTTTTTTCACATGGTGATATCAACAGTTCTTGAATATATGCAATGAGTCATGACTCATGAGCATAGCAGCATTAGATGATTAACTTTTTAAGTGAAGAGATAAATTTGTCATTAAATTCCAGGACACCCATTGACCAATATTTAAGAACTGTTGATATCACCATGTGAGTAAAATAAAATTACGTTTCTTATGGAGCAATATTTTATTTATTTTTACCGAAAGAGTTTTGATATAAAAACTGCAAAAAACCCGACCTTAATTCGCGTTTCTTACACTCCAGTAGTTTACACAAAATACTGTATTGCGGATGACGAGGAGGTTGGGATTTAATCCCTGCTGGGATCTGAGAATGTTTTCTCCTTATTGGTTTTTCCCACTACCTCCGCATTAACGCGGGTGGATTTCCTATAAATTCTACCGCCATTCTCCATTATGATAAATATGTGGATAGCCAGGGCGGATATTAGGACGTGGTGTAACACACCCGTGTAACTCGAGTTGGAACGTATCAGTGTGTCTATTTTCCGAGAAATGGTGCAAATGTCGTATTACCAATACTGTCCGTCTGGCCTATTTGCATATTTACACTAACGGTGCAGGGAGGAGCATAGTATAATTTAGAGGAAATGGATCAACATTTTCTTGAAGGGTGACTAAGAAACCACGTAGGTTAAGCCCTACCCAACCAGGATTCAAACTCCAACCTCCCTGTAACTAGCAAACTAAACCAGATGAGAATGATGCCTCACTAATAAAGTGCGGATGTTTCCAAATAAAATAGTCCTGTGCGCTTAAATCTAAATATCATAGGACGTGACTCCAGGCTATCAGCCATAGACTAAGAGTGAACATTTTTGAAAACCGCATTTGACTGGAGAGTTCACACCTTGACTCAGTTGGTTGCGTGTCATTCTACTGACGTATGGATCCCTGGTTCAATTCCTGGCATGGCCAAAAAGTTTATCATTAGTGAAATGTGGGTTTCTCCTTTCACATTGATCAATTAACGATTGGGGGGCTGGATGTTGTGCCTGTCCTCGTCTTAAGCTAGACTATAAGACATATCAACTAGGACAGACCTAGCAAGCCGTTAGTTGAAAATATATGGCTTGAATAAAAAACTGGTCCAGGCCACAGACTGGAAACAATAATGGAAGTAAAGTAAATTAAGTAGAGAGAGGGCGTAAAACACACTGTGCAGCCCCCCACACATAAAGTGCATCCACGACCTTCGTTTGCTTGGATGACAGCTCATTATAACAAATGTACCATCATTTGTGCGTGATGAGAGTGTAAATACTCTCTGTACCCATACCATCACAAATATGGCTTTCAAAGGTAAAACCAGTTGTTATTCTTTATAATAGGATCATGAACTTAAATGAATAGTACAGCTTTTTATTTAGCGAGTATATTCTTAAGATTATGATGATACATACACACACACATATATATTCGGTACAAAGATTAAATTCTTTCTCTCTCGAAAAAAATATAGTCTTTCACTCGATGCATACAAAAAAAACTCTTTCTCTAAACTCTTACATATAGTTTTTCAGTCTTGGGTGAACTCGTACATACGTCATAGAACATGCGATACGAAAATCTCTTTCTCTAAAGTCTTACATATAGTTTTTTTTCCAGTCTTGGGTAAACACGTACATACGTCATAGAACGCGAACGCTTCACCACTTGAATAGTCGTACTTGTCTTCACCTAGATATATCAGTCCTCTCTGTGAAGCGTTAAAGCGACTCCTGTACCTCGCACCAAAGTTTTTGCCTAGAAGATGTACTCTGCCCAATAGTCTAGCGTTATGATGTTCGAACGAACATACGTCTTCCTCCTCGCTGACCTCTTCATCCCCTTCTAGACGACGGACGTTGTACGTTCGATACTTTTCAAGTTCGGAGATGCACTTGACCCGATGAGTTCCTCGCGCTCGATTCGATCCAACTCGGCGCATAAAGCGTTTTCCTCCTCCTGGAGAATTTGCGGCTCGTCCCCTTCCTTGAGATTGTAGACGGGGCAAGCGGTAAAACAGCGTTCGATGGACTGACTCGATTCCCACATTCCGGGATTATTTGGGATCCGAGCCAGTGCACGGAAGAATCGCAGCACTCGCTGTAACCCTTGTCGGCCCTCGCGATGTGGTATTCTAAACCGCCGTTCGAGATCTTAATATCGCTCATGTCCTCCAGACGGTAACCCAACTGTCTAAACATATCGAATGAGATACGACTCCCTACCTCGCGGCCGCTTTATATGCTCGGGATGGAGGGGGGGGGGGCAATAGTCGGCGTGAAGATTACCAAACCCCTTCCGAGGGATTCAGGTCTCCGGTCAACCCTTCCCCCCTCCCAAATCTGCGTACATTTAATAAGCTCCTGGAAGCATACATATCTTCCCTCGCTCAGAACAAAGATTCGTATCAGAACGTCATCTGAAACGACATGGTTTGTTTATAACAATATAAAATGTTTCACAGACCAGTCAAACATCTTATAACGTTCTCATCTGGACATCTATATTCACATGTGATACCAGTAATAATATATAAACAAAATTATGTTTTTGTACCTCTTTTTTTAAAAAACCATTCTACTTAGCAAATTATAAAAAGGTTTAAACACTTCCACAATTTTTTCTCTCATTGTTGAATTATTCCTCGACAATACTACTGCTTTAACAATATAAAGATAGTTTTGGTTTTAATTAAATAATAAAGCTGTTTAGATTTTGCTTGAAAAATGAGAGGTTTTTAGATATGTAAATACACATGACCCAGATTCGAACCTAGTTATCAGCAGTCTAGTTTACTGTGAGAGTAGCGCCTTAAACAGTGCAGTCACCAAAGCGGGTACACTGCATTTTATTATCTGATAAGAAATCACAGACCAGTCAAACATCTTATAACGTTCTCATCTGGGCATTTATATTCACATGTGATACCGGTAATTATAAATATATCTGACCCAGATTCGAACCTCGTTATCAGCAGTCTAGTTTACTGTGAGTGTCGTGACCTGGTGGTCTAGGGGTAAGGTGTCAGACTTCTGTGCTGGCGACGAGGTTCATCTCGTCCGGCAAGATTTATCTGATTTCCAAATCCTTCCTTCACCTCTGACAAGACATCTTGTGAATGTGGAATGCCAGGCCTCCACCGTGGTTCGGATTCCACGTTAAACTGTAGGTCCTTCATTTCATCTCATAATCACCCTACCATTACACATTAGCGTAAGTGCGTATAACCCGAATGGGTAGTAAGACGCGGTGCTAATAATAATAATAATAATAATACTGTGAGTGTAGCGCCTTAAACCCTGCAGCCACCAAAGCGGGTACACTGCAAGAAAATGTTCACTAAAAAAAGTTTTTAAAAAGCCTTTTCTTACCATAGTCTTAGAACAAAGATTCGTATCAGAACGTCATCTGAAACGACATGGTTTGTTTATAACAATATAATATGTTTCACAGACCAGTCAAACATCTTATAACGTTCTCATCTGGGCATTTATATTCACATGTGATACCAGTAATATTTGCATTTTGTACATCTTTTTTTAAAAAAAACATTCGACTTAGCAAATTAAAAAAAAGTTTAAACACTTCCACAATTTTTTTTCTCTCTGAGAGGAAGGTTTTGGTATAGCCCTCCCTCCCTCGCTTATACGCTCGAACAATTTTTCGGGGAGCGGGCAGGGAAAGTTATACACACAGTCAGTTTCAGGACATCGGGATGCGAGGGGTAACAACCTAACAGAATACAAATTAACACTTTCAAAACATTGTATGAAATCTGCACCACCCTTTCACTCTATTACTTAAGAATGGCAAAAAGTGAATTTTAGGTAAAAATATGAAATATGTCCTATTTTAAATGACCAATTCAATTAGGTATTAGATTTGCAATACATTGAAATGCTGGTGACAAAAATTTAAAGATTTTAATTTCACTTAGATCAGAATACAATGAACAAAGATTATTAAAAAATTAAATCCTTTCTCTCAAACTAACGGACTACAAATTAACACTTTCAAAACATTGTATGAAATCTGCACCACCCTTCCACTCTATTACTCAAGAATGGCAAAAAGTGAATTTTAGGTAAAAATATGAAATATGTCCTATTTGAAATGACCAATTCAATTAGGCATCAGATTTGCAATACATTGAAATGCTGGTGACAAAAATTTAAGAGATTTTAATTTCACTTGGATCAGATTACAATGATACAAAGATTATTAAAAAATTAAATCCTTTCTCTCAAACTAACAGAATACAAATTAACACTTTCAAAACATTTTATGAAATCTGCACCACCCTTCCACTCTATTACTCAAGAATGGCAAAAAGTGAATTTTAGGTAAAAATATGAAATATGTCCTATTTGAAATGACCCATTCAATTAGGCATCAGATTTGCAATACATTGAAATGCTGGGACAAAAATTTAAGAGATTTTAATTTCACTTAGATCAGATTACAATGATACAAAGATTATTAACAATTTACCTTTATCGAGCCATTTGCGATTGATTCTTTTTCTACCGTCTTTACGTAAATATCCCCGCACGCAACGAGAAACTGTACAGGATCCTTATAGGGTAGTTCATTGGTGATAGAGTACGTCTTTATGCGTCGGGCGTACGCTTGTTCAATAAGTTTGTTAGATAGTCCTAGCGGCTCCAGGTAAAGCCTAAACTGTGTAAATCCTGCACCTAAGTTTCGTGAAAGGGTTATAAGTCTTTGGATCTGTGCGTCTATATCATCCTGTCCCAATATCAGTACGCCCGAGGTCTTAATCTGGCCACTATATGTTTTATGTAAGCATTATATACCTTCCCATCGCGAGGAGTGATATCATGTTTCAGGTATTTATTAAAAGTTGTTAATTAGAGTCTAATTCATCGAGAGTATACACCCTATTCCCGTTAGTTTGTCGAGATACGATGATAGGAGTTGACAAACGAGCTCGTTTTGTTGGGGGTCCTGACATGTTTTTTCTAAGTTCGTGTGTGCGCTATGCTCTAAGCAGGCCCTACCCTCCTCGTACTATCCTATTCATTTCTGCCCAGCTTGCTCTAGGATCTCATCGAGCGGCTCTGAGACGCTATAAAAAAACAAACAGGAATATCTAGTTAGCGGATCATGAAGCTATGATATACAAACATTGAAGCTAATGTCGTATGTGTGTATGTGTATATGTGTGTGTTGTGTATGTGTTGTGTATGTGTATGTATGTATGTATGTGTATGTGTGTATGTGTATGTGTATATGTTGTTTGATGGTATTTGTGTGTATGTGTGTGTGTATTTTTTTTTTAGGGGGGGAAAATGCTTTTACGCACAGAGTGTCGGACTCGATTTGGAGTTGACCATACCGACTAAAAAACCTGACCCTCTTCTCCTTGCCTCTGTTACTCCCCCACGAACCGCCGTTAGGTATTACTTCGTGAGGGGCGAATTAGCTGTTGTTCTGCTCTTCCTTCTGTTATTCGACCTCTCCTACTTCCTCTTTCCACCTAACTGTTGGTGGCGGGATTAGGGATGTCCTAGGCTCCTTCCTTCTGATTCTCTTTTCCTCCTTTCCTGCTCTTCGTGACGTAGACCCTTAAGGACTTCCGTCGCGAACGTGCTTGTCGCCTTCCACGATGCCTCTGACGACAGCATCATATCCCTTAAGTTTTCTGGCGTAATCTTTCCCTCTACTATGACCTCCAGGTTTTCACGCTGGGTATCATACGAGGACACGTGAAGAACACGTGCTCGGCATTCTCCTCTTCTCCGTGACAGGTGGGGCACTCCGGGGAATCCTCATACTTAAACTTGTATAGGTATGCCCGGAAGAACCCATGTTCCGAGATCATCTGTGTCAAGTAGTAATTAATAGCTCCGTGGCTGCGGTTGTACCACCTATCCACTTCGGGAATCAAACGGTAAGTCCATCTCCCCTTTGTGGAGGTCTCCCACAGCCGCTGCCATCGTTGGAGACTACTTCGCCGCTCCTGCCTCTTCAACTCTTCTGCGCTCAGCGATGTTAGACCTTTGCGACTATACAGGGCCTTCCGCTCTTCCGCCAAAACCCCAATAGGCAGCACTCCGGCGATAACGCACACCGCATCTTCTGATACCGTGCGGAACGCACTTGCTATTCGTAAAGCGCTCAGCCGATAGACTGGTGCCACTTTACGACGGGACTCCTGGAGTGCCAGTACATCGGCCCAGATGGAAATGCCATACGCGAGGACTGACGTGACGACTGATGACAGGAGTGCTCTCCTTCTCTGTTTGGGGCCCCCCACATTGGGCATGAGCCGTGATAGAACAGCCCCAACCACAGACGCCTTGGCACTGGCATGCTCCGCCTGCTGCTTAAAGTTGAGTCTCGAGTCGAGCATCACCCCCAAATACCGAATGCATGGCTGGGACGTGACCTCATGCTTACCTACTTGCAGTGAGATCGTCTCAAGCTTCTTCCTGCTGGTGATCAATACTGCTTCGGTTTTGTGCTCTGCCAGCTTCAGGCCGACCGAATCCATCCACCGATGAATCCTTATGAATGCGATCTCAAAGAGGTTTCCGATGTCCTCCAGGTGTTTTCCTACAATGACAAGAGCGACATCATCAGCGAAGGCCACGGGTGTCACTGCTCTTGGTAGTACGAGCTTCAGAAGTCCATCATACATGATGTTCCACAAGAGAGGCCCAAGAACCGAGCCCTGAGGTACTCCCCCAGTTACCCGATACTCTTGTGGACCATACTCCGTGTCGTACTTGAGGACCCTGTCGGTGAAGTAGCTAGCTATCATCTTCTGCAGGTATACTGGAACATCCATTTCCGCTAGCGCCCCCATTGTGCAGTCCCACCTGGCTGTATTGAAGGCGTTTTTGATATCGAGCGTCGCTACTAGACAGTACTGCTTCTCACCGTTCTTCCACCTGTCACCGGAGATCGCATCCCTTGCAAGTTTCACCACCAGGTCAATAGCGTCGAGCGTGGAGCGCCCTTTGCGGAAACCATACTGCTTATCTGATAGTTTTTTCTGTGTTACTTTCTCAATTCTCCCGTGAATTATTCGTTCAAGGACTTTGCCAGCTGTATCAAGCATGCAGAGTGGACGGTAGGATGAAGGTTCATCCGGCGGTTTCTTCCCCTTGGGGAGGAGCACCAGTCTCTGCTGCTTCCACTTCTGAGGGAAGGTACCCTCCTGGAGACATGTGTTGTACATGTCCAGGAACATTCCTGGAACTGCGTTAATGGCTGCCTTGAGCGCGACATTGGGGATACCGTCAAGCCCTGGGGCCTTTGTGTTTCCCACTTTCGCGCACGCTCTCTTCAGCTCTTCAGCTGTCACCAGCGGGATCGTATCCTCCTTATCCTGCTCGATATGATGGACGCATTCGGGCTGTTGCGGAAAAAGCGCTGAGACGATATTACTCAGTAAATCTGGGCACGTTGGCGGGGGCATCGGCTGGCTCTTCAGCTGGGTCATGACCACCTTATATGGCCTACCCCATGGATCACCTTCCACCTCTACCAGGAGCTCATCCCATCACTGTCTCTTACTGGCCTTGATGGCTTTGGCAAGCCGCCGCCGTGCAGCCTTGTGCTCCACCTCCAGCTGATCGGAATTTGGTTTCCCACGACCACGCTGGGATAGTCTCCTTGCACGAATACACGTATGTGTGATGTGTGTGTATGTGTGTATGTGTGTGTGTATGCGTGTATGCGTATATGTGTGTATGTGTATGCGTGTATGCGTATATGTGTGTATGTGTATGTGTGTATGTGTATGTGTTATGTGTGTATGTGTATGTGTGTATGTGTATGTGTTTATGTGTGTATGTGTGTATGTGTATGTGTGTATGTGTGTATGTGTGTATGGTGTATGCGTGTATGTGTGTATGTGTTATGTGTGTATGTGTTAATGTGTGTATGTGTGTATGTGTATGTGTGTATGTGTGTATGCGTGTATGTGTGTATGTGTGTGTAGTATGTGTATGTGTATGTGTGTGTGTATGTGTGTGTATGTGTGTATGTAAGGGTGAGTAGGCTACTATTCATAACAAATGTACCATCATTTGTGCATGATGAGAGTGTAAAATAATTCAGAGTACTAATTACGCTAGTGGATTAGGAATTGGGAAGGTCGAATTAGAGGAAGAGAACCCACATTTGCGTAGAGGGAGAGTGGAAAAAACCACTCCCCGTTAGTCTGACCGAGATTTGAACCTTGTTCGCCACAACCTCAGCAGTCAAAAAAACAAACACATCATCTAGGGACCGGGCGAAAAATTCGAATTAAAGACGATATCAAATTACGACAAGGTGTCGCTGTAGTTTAGGTTTTTTTTATATTTTCTAGTTTAAAATACATCTTCTGACCGATTTGATTAATCTTAGATTTATTATAAATGGGTTAAATAACGGTTTTACTTTATTTTTATACTCATTGTGAATATTTCACTAACATTTCAATTAGCTTAACCAACAATCCCCAACTTAAACTATAAATTATTGCAATCATTGATCTTTAAGCTTCACTGGTCTTTTATTGAAAGTATGCTATTTTTTAAATTTTATACATTCCTTTTTACCACATGTTTTACTATTAATTCAGGATATACGCTGTTTAAGGGTAAGGGTGAGTAGGCTATTATTAATAACAAATGTACCATCATTTGTGCATTTTGAGAGTGTAAAATCATTCAGAGTACTAATACGCTAATGGATTAGGAATTGGGAAGGTCGAATTAGAGGAAGTGAACCACATTTACATAGAGGGAGAGTGGAACTTAAATGTGCAAATCATGTGTCCAGTAAACCAAACCAGATTACCGGCAGGTAGTTGACACAGTTATCATTGTACCATTTGTACTAATTCATCCGCGTGTTGTTGTTTTTAACATGCATTGCGATTCGCTAATAAATAAGGGGAAATTTTTCTTTAGCAATAATGAAAAAAAAAGGGTTAAAGTGTGAGTGTAAGGGACGCGAGAAAAGGTCACTATTTTTTACAGTTTTTGGAGCAATATTTTTTTCCAAAATAAATAAAATACTGTCCGGTAAAAACATATAGTTTAATTTTATTCACATGATGATATTAATAGTTGTTGAATCTATGTCATAAGATATGAAGCATTAGATAAGAAACTTTTTAAATTAAGAAAAAAGTTGTTATCCAATTCCAGGACACCCAACATATTCTAGAACTATTGATATCACTATGAGAAGAAAATTAAACTTATTTTCTACAGGAGAAATATTTTATTTATTTAATATTTTTACCAAAATAGTCTTGATATAAGAATTGCAAAAACACCCCCACCCCCTTTTTTTGCGTCTCCTGCGCTCCCACATTTTAAAGCAATGTATCCGGTCTCTGTACATAAGCCTACAGTTGAAAATGTTTATTTAACTGCATTTCTTGGTTTTTCAAAGCTATATCCTCCCAAATACATTAGTCACAATAGTGATGTGGTCTTAAATACATTAGAAGGGAAGGGGGAGCAGAATAAGGTGATAGAAGTGTTTAAGGGTCTAGGCCCTTCAAGATCCAGAAGCATCAGGGCAACACTATACTATGTATTAACATTGGCTGGTTGAAGGAATTTTATGTGAAATACGAAAATAAAACTCAAAATATCGCTTAATATGCATGGCTTACTTCACTCCTCTCTTTGAAAGAAGTCAGAGAAAGGGGGAAAAAAAGTGGTTAACTACCCGCGTGTGTTAATCGCATTTAATTTCATTGATTGTAGGGACGAGGAAGGTAGAATTTAAAGGAAGTATATGGACATGTCCGTGAAATAAGAGTAGAAACATTTTAGGAATACCCACCCTCAATATATTCACCAGGAATTTGAACTCTATTATTATTATTAGCACCGCGTCTTACTACCCATTCGGGTTATACGCACTTACGCTAATGTGTAATGGTAGGGTGATTGTGAGATAAAAATGAAGCACCTACACAGTTTAACGTGGAATCCGAACCACGGTGGAGGCCTGGCACCCCCCACATTCACAAGATGTCATGTCAGAGGTGAAGGAAGGGTTTGGTAATCAGATAAATCTGTGCCGGGACCGAGGATAGAACCCCGGCCACCAGCACAGCAGTCTGACACCTTACGCCTAGACCGCCAGGTCACCCTTGAACTCTAACGTTGTCATGACCAAGAAAACACAAATTATAACGGAGACTAGTAAATTTAATATTATTTGTGATGAGCTAATATGTGCAAATCGAACCACTCTTGTTGGTTAAAAATTGAGGGGACGATACAGGACATTTGAAAAAATTAAAGGGCAGTTTCTTCCCACCCTAACTGGGCGCCAAAAGTATCCCCACTTTTTTTAATCGCTTTTTTCTAGCATGAGTAAAAGCCAAAGATGCACTCTTTGATTATGCGCAACATCATATTTTATTTAAATTTTCTTTGTCTTGTATTGATGCATTGCAATAGAAAGGTTAGGTTAGGTTAGGTTGACTTTATTATGTTTTCTAGTTTAAAATACATCTTCTGACCGATTTGATTAATCCTATATTTATTAGAAATGGGTTCAATAATCGGTTTTACTTTATTTTTATACTCATTGTGAATATTTCACTAACAGTTCAATTAGCTTAACCAACAATCCCCAACTTAAACTATAAATTATTGCAATTATTGATCATAAGCTTCACTGGTCTTTTATTGAAAGTATGCTATTTTTAAATTTTATACATTCCTTTTTACCACATTGATTTTACTATTAATTCGGGATATACGCATTTTAAGGGTAAGGGTGAGTAGGCTATTATTCTTAACAAATGTACCATCATTTGTGCATGACGAGAATGTAAAATCATTCAGAGTACTAATTACGCTAATGGATTAGGAATTGGGAAGCTCGAATTAGAGGAAGTGAACCTACATTTGCGTAGAGGGAGAGTTGAAAAACCATCCCTCATTCATCCTGACTGAGATTTGAACCTTGTTCTCCACATCCTCAGCAGTCAAAAACAAACACATCATCTTCCAATAAATATTAATACGAGAAAATTAATATGTTCGAATTAATAAAGAAAAAAGTTTTAACCGAAGTTTCCAAATAATAATTCTTATAATGGAGGGTAAACGATATAAACATTGAAGCTAATATCTTAACCAATGAACAATTAATTTTTTTCATTTAATTCTTATACGAATTTTGAATATAAGACAAATAGAATGATATACACACAAATTTGAATGTTCACTTATCTTCAAAGCTTAAGATGGCTGTTTAGCTATTCTTGGAGATGCCTTTGTATACAAGCAGTAAGCCCCTTTGGAAATGTCTTCCGCTGCTCGTCGTTGAGTAATGAGAACCGATTAGGCAACCAAACATTATATTTGTCCTCCATCAATGTGAGAACTCGACGTCCATAACGCGTTGATAACGTTTTTATACTCGTAACATGATATCCACGACCAATCTCTAAATCCGTTAACATCTTTGTTATAATTTCACTCGAACCGATTGTACTCAGAAGAAGTGCTGTATATTCACTAGATATTGTTAATCTTTAGAATGTAGATGGTAGCTAATGATTTCATCTAAAAGGGTTAACTCAATATATAGGAAAAGGTGAAGATTACAAGCAACCCCCTCTACAGGAGGCGTGGCAAGAAGGGGTTACAAGCTGCAGGAGGAACTCTTAGCCCCGCCCACTACAGAGCGTGGGAGTCTAAAGTTCATAGTTCACAGAAAAAAGATTTTTCCTCATCCTCGAGATCTAAAACCTTCCGTCAGGAGAATCATTTACCAACACGATTAAACTAATTTCTTAAGTGCTCTCTCGAATATATTCTTTTTAAAATTCCCACAGTCCACTCACGTTCTATAATGGAACACTGACAAATTTGAAAGCCCCCTCACGGATGGAAGCAAAACAGATGTTCACATCTGAAGTTTGAGAGCTCTCACAAATAGTGAGTTCAAGGGTTCGGGCTGTGAATGAGAAGAAATCTATCATGTCTCACATATCCCCACTCTCAAACTTTTCGAGAAAACTCAGAAGAAGAAAGGTCGCCCTTTTTCAAGATTGTATTCGAAAGGGGTGAGCCGAGACTAAGGGTGAAATCTATCATGTGCCACATACCCACTTGAAAATGTTACATCGAGATTAAAGGTCACCCTTTTTTTTCAAGATAGTACTCGAGAGGCTCCCCCCCTCTGGAGAGCCGGGCAATCATACAACCCAACCCTCGCGCGAACCGTCGACTCACGGGACCATCTCCATCCTCCCCCCCACTCCCCCACCCTGTCATGTATGCATGTATAAGGAGAGAGAGAGGCGCGCGCGCACGTCATCCAACATACTTCACATGTATAAGACGAGAGAGGGAGGGAGAAGTGGGGGGACAATCATTACCCTTCACTGCCCCAGTATTCCTAACTACATCTAGAGTGAGGGAGAGGGAGAGAGAGAGAGCGCGCGAGCTCCAACATACAAGGCAGGGGAGGGAAGGGGTGGGGGTACACACACACACATACACATTTCCCCTCCGTGCCCTCATATACTTGATTCCTCCCTACTGGGAATATATTACGACTTGTTAAGAATTCAAACAACTACTAACGCACCACTTTGCCAGTACAACCACCATAGCCTCTCTCCACACGGAACTATACGAGAAGGAACAAACACAGACTGAGCCCGTCGAGATATTCCTTCGACACAAGATAGGGCTGTATCAACGCTTGTCCCCTACCGCCTCCTCAAGGGAGATAATCCTCATGTTAATTGAACTAGTTCGACCGAAACTAAGACCTTTTCTTCGAGCCCCACACCCTCAAGAGTTGGAAGAACTAGTCACTAGAGATATATCCAAAAATCCTGCAACAACGACGACACACCTCATCAAGAACCCAACAACCACATCTGAACCGTGACCTCCAAGATGTTACCACTGTCCAGGATACCATTTTAACCATGATTGCCCAGTGTTAACCCAACGCCAGCAAGAGAAGGCAATATCGAGAAACAACTAAGACAAAGGACAGCAGGGCTCCACCTATTGGAGACAGGAATCAGGGCCACCACATGTAATAAACAGCGTCAATCCTTCTACAACCCAACCAATTCCCAGAGTATTGTATGAAACTCCTCATGGCCCTCTACTAGTCCTATTAGATATTGAGGCTACCACTAATTTCATACAATACCAACACCTTACTCCTACAAAGCCTGAAGAAGTTAATCCCCTTCCCCACACCCATCCACCTGGCCAAGGTTGGGAGTGACCTCGCCATCTGAGGCTAGATAACTTTACCCCTAAGCATGCAAAAAATGGAAAGAAACGTCACATTCCTGATGTCCGAGGAGCTCCGAGAAGCACTTATTTTGGGACAACCATGGTTCATGAACAGAAGGTTATCCTGGACTATGAGAACAGCCGAGTACTATATGATAACCATGAGCGCCATACTCTGTACTGGACCCTGAGACTTAATGGAGATCCCCCTACTATTCCTCGAGACAAAATCAGCAAACACGCCCCAATAGAACATCAAGAACAACTCGTGCTACTGGACCAACACCCAGAAGTTTTCAACACTCAGTGACCTTACACAGAACACGCAACATCAACCATCAAATTCGACTCAAAGACAATGAGAAACCCAGCCAAGGAGCCGCCCAAAGGGAAAAACGGGTGCGAGGAAATTAAGTGACCTATCCACAAATGTACTCCCAACCTTCATCACAGCACAACAAACCCTTCCGGAACGCCGATCTAGTGCTAGTTCGAACCCACCCCCTTTTTAACGTTATAGAAACTTCCTATGCCAGTTTTACCCCCAAATGAGAGGGGCCTTACCCGGTGAGAAAACAAAGAGGAGAGTTTACTCGGTTACCTACCCAAATGGGCAATCAAGAAAGGAACATAGGAGACAACTACGTTCTGCACCCCCAGTGAGAACATCGGGAACGACAGCTACAGGAACGACCCAACAGAGGACCCCGAACCCACTATATCTGATTACGCAATACGACCAGACCCTCCCTTAACAGGCAGTGCAGAATGGCGTATCCGACTTTGACCTCAAAAACTCCCAATCCCGCCAAAACATCGTGAGACGAAAGATCACCGTGTGCGGTTACCCCACCTAGTGCGTGACGTAAACATAACAGTTCATGGCTACGCCAACCCAAAACGTGAAGCAAACAATACATTCTTGGCTACGCCAACCCTGTGCGTGACGTAAGCAGATAGAGCGTGGTTACCCTAACCCAGTGCACGATGCCAACATCACAGTGCGTGGTCACATCAATCCAATGTGGGACGCAAACAACATAGTGCGTGGTTACGTCAACCCAAGGCATGAAGCAAACAACACATTGCGTGTTTACGCCAACCCAAGGCGTGAAGCAAACAAAACACAGTGCACGATGCCAACATCACAGTGCGTGGTCACATCAACCCAATTTTGGACGCAAACAACACAGTGCGTGGTTACGTCAACCCAAGGCATGAAGCAAACAACACAGTGCGTGTTTACGCCAACCCAAGGCGTGAAGCAAACAAAACACAGTGCGTGGTTACACCAACCCAAGGCGAGAAGCAAACAACACAGTGCGTGGTTACTCCAACCCAGTGCGTGACGCAAACATTATGGTGCGCGTTAACACAACCCAGTGTGTGCCACAACATCACGATGCACGGTTACACAACTCCAGTGCGTGGGTACACCCCCTCAGTAAAACACTGTCCTTATGTGGCCCTGAAGCCTCTGCCTCTGAAAAGGGCAGATTATTTGTTGTATATTGGTTGCCTTAGAAAGGGCCGATTATGTGCGATAATTTAGTGGCCCTGAAAGGGGCCGTTTTCTGTCAGGTATTTGTTGGCCCTATGAAGGGCCGTTTATGTTTTGTATATTGGTGGCCCTATAAAGGGCCGATTAAGTAATGTAATTTGGTGCCCTTGAAAAGGGCAGTTTTTTTCAGGTATTTGTTGGCCCTAAAAAGGGCAGTATTGTGTTTTTTTAATTTTATCCCTCATGTATCAATGTTTATTTTGTTTGTTTGATTGTGGTAGATGGTGTTGATAGGAACTGTTGCAGTCAATCTATGTCAAAACTATAATGAAACTATCTCTAAGAATGCGTATGCAAATAAGTTGTTAATTTAGAAATAAGAAATAATATGTGATTACTAAGATAAGCTTTTTATAATATGATGTAGTAATACTTCTTTATGTAAACCAGGGGTGACCCGCGTGCAAGTGCGCAAGCCAGTATGGAAGATTGTTGTGCCTAACTGTGACTAGCGTTTGTCGACCTTGCAAAGATTTTAACACTCCTAACTCCTTACGTCACAAGAAGTGATCTGCACCCCCATTTAAGCGGCTGGAAAAAATAAACACGAACGCAGTGGGTGGATAATGTTACTTCACGGCATATCGAAACCCCCTCCCCCCCTCCTAGCAACCAGAGGGTCTAATACGTTCGTATTAACCAGACGCCTAAACTTGAATGACAAGTAACGGTAAATCCAAACACCGATATGGAAACAATATTATCGACCAATAAGAAGCCGCCACCGTCACATGCGGCACACCCCGTTGAAGCGACCATAAATAGACCTTGAATTCATTACATTCACTCATTATAATTAATAATTGCGGCTAGTAAACATCATAATGTGTTTCGACGCGCTGGAAAAATATATAAATTCAGGTATTTTTTAAAGCGTTTTGTATATTTTAATGGTTATTATTTTTCTGATTACGTCTTTGGTGTACAGTGGTATTTTTTCTTTTGATAGACTGTCAAGAAGATGCACCCCCTCCACCTGCAGCACCGGTAGTGCCGGATAACCCTGAACCTTTAGCGCTTTTTAGCGAGGACAGAATTTGCATGGTGGATGCCGACTGGTCTCTGGGTAGTTAGCATCCTGCTATAGATTTGAGCGTGATTGGAAAGTGGTTTTTTCCCACGATATTAATCAATATGTATTTATTTAATTGCAGATTGCGACCAGTGAATGGGGGCATCCACACAACCCAGCGCCCGTTCAGGTTTGGATGTGGGCTCCACCCCTAGAAAGCAGTGATTTGGAGGTGCATTTTGTACCGGGCCATTTTATTGAGGCGGTCAAAACAGTGCCACCTACTGCATACTCGAAACCGCCGGCACCTGTATTAGTCTCTGGAGATGTGAGCAACAACCGGCTTGATGTTTGCGACGGACTGTACGCAATTGATTGCCTAATATGTAAATTTGCGACTCTTTAATTACCAAAGAACATGTTTTCAATGTGTATAAAAATGTACGATCTACAAGTAACAGTACGAAAACCTTTTGTCAGCTGGCCGTTTAGAGAATACTAACTTTTATATTCATGGTATAGAAGGTTATTATTACAAACAAGAAAACAAAGAGAAAATTATAATTGTCACTTTAGCCATGTTTGTAATGTGTTGGATCAAATTCAACCGTCACCTTAGCGCATTCGATAGCATGTCTGTATACAAACCATTGGTCCCGGGTTCAATTCCTGACGCAGCTAGAAAAGTCGGTCTAATAAATTACCAGCCCGCGGACCGGATTTGTGGATGTCCTAGTATTTTAAGTTATTCGCATTTGTGAATGGAAAACAGTAACGAATTTAAATTAAATTATAATATTCAATGAAAGAAAGGTTTTATTTAATTCTAAAATAAAATTATTTCTACCAGTAGAAAACTTAATTCTGACCATTAAAAATTACTTTATTCTTTTTTTTACCAATTTGGGTTAATGCGTGTGTGTGTGTCCCCGCAACACCTCATTTAAATATAGAGTTCTTGGATGATTACTGTGCTTGTGATAAATCTGGCTACTTATCGGTCTAACAGATGGCATTGTAAGTCAGTTTAGAGCTGGATATTGCGCTCTACCTCGTGATTGTAGAGTTTTTAAACTGGAATTATGTAGATCTATTGTTTAATCTGTTTTAAGTATACAGATATTTCTTACAGATTTTCAAATATATATTGGCATAGTAATTATGTTGTTGCTTTAGCCGATTATTAAATAGAGAGAAAGCCCTATATATTTGTTTGTTGATCCAAGGGTCCCTGGTTCGATTCCCTTGCACATCTGCAAATGTAGGTGTAAAATTTTATAGAGATAAATAACTGCCCTGGACTTTATTTTGTACCTTTCCATGGGTTCAAGTGTATTTATTACAAACACTTTGCGAATGTTGGTATCGGTTAAAGCAGTGGTTCCCAACCTGCGGGCGATCGCCCCCAAGTGGGAGATTTGGGTTATCAGGGGGGCAATAAATAAGTGGGGGGCGATTTGGGAGCGATGAGTATTCAAAGGGGGAAAAATTAAAATAGTACTGTACAGTAGAAGTTGCCGGGTAGCACGAGTCACTGGCTATTCTCAGCCGGCGAGTTCACTACACTCACCCCTCTTCACAGTCCCCCACCTGTTGTTGTTCAGCGCGGCCGACTGGTGACTCAACCCCCTCCCCCTCCTGCCAACACAACACACTTGCCATTGACCTACATTCGTCTACAGTCTTCACTAGCCTTTGTGTGCCTCACCATCAGTTTTTGTGCGTTTGTTTTAAGTGTAGAAGTTCCTGCACAATGGATTCAAAAAAGAAGAAGTGTCGTCAATACTCAGCTGAGTTTCAGTTTTATCACGTCACCGCAAAATGTGCAGTTTCCACATTGTCTTTTGTGCAATAAAACATTTACTAGTAATGAAGCCATGAAGCCTTCGCGAATTAAAGATCATTTATCAAGAGTACACAGTGATAAAGTGGGTAAAGAACTTAGTTATTTTCAACACTTCAAAGCTAACGCTGTAAAACGCCCTAATGTGAGTGAATTATTTAAAAAACGAGCAACCGATCTTGACAAAGGTCTTCTTGCTTCTTACGAGGTGTCTTTATTGATCGCTAAATGTGGTAATCCTCACACAATTGGCGAAACTCTTGTTATATCGGCTACCAAAAAAATTGTTGAAATCATGCTAGGCGAGGGCCCTAGTAATAAGATAAGTCAATTGGTTCCTTTGAGCAACAATACTGTTTCCAGGCGAATTGACGAAATGGCCACGGACGTTGAATCCAAACTCACCAATTTGTTGAAAAAAAGTAAATTTGCATTGCAGATTGATGAATCAACTGTGATTGATAACAAAGCAATTTTATTAGCTTATTGAGGTTTATCAATGAACAAAAGGAAATTACCGAGGAAATGCTGTTTGCTAGAACTTTGATCACTGATACGAAGGGATCGTCGATTTTTAAAGTGGTACAAGATTATTTTGAGGAAAAAGAGATTCCCCTAACAAACGTGAGCGCTTGCGCAACAGACGGTGCTCCTGCCATGTCAGGTCGTCATGCTGGGTTTCTAGCCCACCTTAAGAAAGAAGTGCCAGAGGTCATCACTATTCACTGTGTCATTCATCGTCAACACTTAGCTGCGAAAAATTGAGTGGTGTCCTGCATGAAATCCTAAAACTGGTCATTACTGGTGTCAACAAGATTAAAGCTAATTCCCTCAATGACCGTCTGTTCCGACAACTTTGCGATGAAAATAATGAGGAATTTGAACGCTTGCTTCTACATATGGCCGTAAGGAGGCTTTCCAAAGGAAACTGTTTGCGCCGTTTCTTCGAATTATTTGACACGGTTACTGAGTTTCTCGACACGTCTGATCCTGTTTTAAGTGAGAATTTGAAGCAACGCAAGTTGGAACTTGCGTACCCTACAAATATTTTTGAAAAAATGAGCGAAGTCAATATAAGGCTTCAAGGAAACAAGATGAACCTTATCAAGGCCAAAGGAATTATTTCATCATTCATCGCCAAGTTTGATATTCACAAGGTAAATATTGGCCGTAAAGAGCTGATTCAGTTTCCGACCCTTAAAAAGTGTTCAGTGTCAGCTAACGGGACTCCTGAACTCCCAGAAGACAAAATCCTAATTTTTACTGGTCACCTTGACCAGTTAAAAACTGACATGGAATTAAGATTTGAAGATTTGACCAAGCTACAAATTCCTGATTGGATTCTAGATCCATTCTCGTTTGAAGCTGTGGATAAGCTTGATAACTCTTTGCAGACAGAGTTTCTAGATCTGAAGTATGACTGTGAGGCGAAATCATTTTCAAGCAGAGCGGTTATGCGTTAGGCTGGGTGAAGATTATGGACACTTATCCACAACTGTGGGGAAAAACTGAACCAATTCTCATCTCGTTCCCGTCAACATATTTAGTTGAAAAAGGATTTAGTTCTGTTGTCCAGCTGCTCACAAAACAAAGAAATAAGTTGTACATTTGCCTCAAAGGAGACTTGTGTCTGAACTTGACGAACATAAAGCCGGATATTAAAGCTTTAACTGAAATCCACCAAGCACAAGGCAGCCATTGAAAAGGTAAAATAAAACAATAACAAATTTTCAAACTTTCATTTATTTTTGCAAATTTTAACTGTCAATTTTCTTAATTTTTCCAGATTCCAATTTAAAAATGAAAACATGTACTCCTGTTTTTTAAATGTACATCAATGATCTTAGTTAATTATTTCACTTCTTTGTTATATAAAAAAACTGTAAAAAATATATTTTTTTTTTCTATTTTATTCAAGAGTGACCGGATAAAACTGCTTTGGTTGTTTTTATATACGGTAGTATAATTGTTTATAATAATAAAACTGCTTTATTATTTACACCTTACTTCAAATTAAAATCAGGCATACAATGAAAATGAAAAGGGGGCGATAGGTGTTAGTCAACCTCCAGAAGGGGAGATGGGCCACAGAAGGTTGGGAACCACTGGCTTAAAGCAATTATGTTTAGGAAAAATGATAACATAATATATAAATACCAAAGGTAGTTTGAAATTGAAAATATTATTTATTTTGTGCTATCATTTAAAAGAGAAAAAAGATGCTTTAGTTTGCTGGAAAAAAATACGATTGGAATAATTGTATATAAGTTTTTAATTTGAAGCTAGTTTAATACGTTCTTTTGTGTCATAGTTCAAATGGAGGGTGGAAATGACGGTTCCATACTCCCGGCGGGAGTTGGAGAAGGATACAGTGCCCCGTCACCACCAGCTGTGAGACCCTTCACCACGCCGCAGGAGTATCGTCACTGAGCCAGGGAGATGGTGTTTGAGCCCAAGATGCGGCGAGGCAGACGGGGTACACAGTCCTCCCACAACCCGTGGCGGTGGCAGCGGGGCCATCTTCAGCAACACAGTCAGGAATTAGTTGCCCCATAAATCAGGTTGGTGGAGCATTGTCCCAAGGTTTCCCTCTTCGAATTGTTGTGGGGAGAATAAAACAATTAAAGCGTTTCTTTTATACTGGTAAAGAAGTTACCGTACATCTTGGTGCTCCAGCCAACAATCGTGACGCATTAAGCTGGTTTTAAAAACAAATTACTAATGTTCTCAATCGGCTGCAGGACCATGGTGTAAGTGCCGATGATCATGTTGGCTTACTTTTGAACAGCATGGACTCAACGTTGAATCCTGTATTCGTCTCTTTTAGGAGGTTGGATCAATTAGACGCTCGAGCCGTGCACGATGAATTAAGTCGCGTGATGCAAATTAATAGCTTGTTCTTAAGTACGGCAAACTATACGTTAAACTCCGCCATTTTAAGGAGCCTCGTGGAAGTGCACATTATTGTGATAATATATCCCCCTGCTAGCACATATAGCGGTAATAACAAAGAAATCATAGGATTCAAAATGGTGGCGATATACTTTGTCTTGCCCTTGAATTGTTTGACGCCAAGGTTGTGTGTGACGATAAAAGATAACCAAGATGCATGGATGTGAATACCGTTAAACAAATCAAAATGGGTCATCCTATTCTAAAACTCAAAGCAGAGGAACTATGCCATGATATCCATGAGAATCTTGTGAAAGCTGGTGGCTGAAACTATTTCAAACTTACTTCTCCCAATATGAAATCATAGTGTTCAGGAAACGTCGGGGGCGACGTTTTATGAGGGGCCTACTCCTCCCGAACATTCCTTTAAGGGCTAACTTGATTTGTATCTTCCCGATGATAAGAAAACCATTTTAATGTCATAACATCCTTGACAGCCGCATGTAATTGCGGGTAATTTTGCCATGAGTATCGTGAGCCTTTCAGTAATAAGAATGCGTACAAATGTGAATCCACGTGCAAATTTTTTTAAGCTAAAGTGGTCTGGAGTGGAGGTCAAACTGTGGCCTGTAATGACTCTGGGCGTTGGTTCACAAACCAGACATGTTTTGAGAATCATAAACGCCCTGGTTTATGCATAGGTTGCATGTAGTTCTGTGATATCACAAAGGATTTGAGGTATGTAGGCACATTTCAGTTTGGAAAGATCAAATTATTTACACAGGTTTTATGAGACTTTTTGTAGAGTATGTGAGACCAATCGTCATTTTGGTCATTTTTGCTATATGAAGCAGGCTCTATCCAAGCCGTCACTGGAAAAGACCAATTTCATGTTTGTGTTCTATGATTTTAAATGTAGACAAGAAACGCTTCTTCAAGGTGTGATCAACACTTACTTGCACAAACCTAACCTCTGCGTCGTGCAGACCTGTTGCAAAGCCTGCCTTCATATAAAAGTAAATTACCATCATTGCACCGAATTTGTGGATGATAGGACGCGCATATTCAAGGTTGATGCCACAATGGCACCATTTTTCGGATTTATAGAGCAAATTAACGCAACAAAATTTAAGGAAATCACCCTCCTAGGCTATAATGCAAAGGGCTATGATGGGAATTTTACATTAAAATATATTATGGAGGTTAAAAAATATACTCCAGAGCTCATAATGAACGATTGAAAAATAATGTCCATGTGTTATGGCCTGCTCCACTTTATTTACTCGCTGAACTTTCTTCCGATGTCGTTGGCCAAGATGCCCAAAACATTCGGCTTGGAAGAGTTTTGGCCAAGGAATATTTTCTCCATTTTTTCAATAAAACGCCAAAGGAGAACTACGGCATCGGTGAAATGTTGGTTGAGGGAAAGGAGCACTTTGATAAGTGGTATGACACGCTTTGCAAATAAAATTATGTCTTTGATTTTTTCCGCGAGTTGGAACTGTATTGCGTGAAAAATGTAGAGCTCTTACGGAAGGCCTGCCTTAAGCTTAGAGACACGCTTATAGAAATAGAAAAGGTGGATCCTTTAAGATAAGTGCGTACGATCGCAGGAGTGGCCATGTCAGTTTACCGACGAAATCATCTTAAGGAGAATACAGTTGGTATCATCCCTAGGGGTAGCTACAGGGGGGCAGACCGACAGTCGCACGTCGCTTGCCAATGGCCCTGATGGAGGCCCACCAACACGGTGTCTCTATCCTTCATTCAGGTAACAGCCGTGAGGAATATGTATTAGGGCGACGTGTATATGGCGTTGTTAAAACTGGAGATACCAACACAGTCTTTCAGTTCTGGGGCTGTTATTGGCACGGCTGTCCTCTCTGTTATCCTGACAGGACCAACTATATCAAAAACAGCCACCACGAGACCATAGAGACGAGCTATGAAGCGACCATGGCTTACGTGGAAAATATTAAGAATGCCGGATACATGGTCGTAGAGATGTGGTAGTGTACGTTTAATACGATTAAACGCACAGACAAGGACTTGAAAAAAGTTGTATACTAGCACAAGGTTTACAGCAATGAACCCCTCAACACTAGGGACGCATTCTTTGGCGGGCGTACAAATTGTATCAAACTCTTCCATCAAGCAGGCCTTTCTTGTGGAGAGAAGATCAAGTACTTGTATGTGTGTTCATTGTATCCTTAAGTTTGCAAGTACAAAACATATCCTATCGGCCACCCAAAAATTCACTTGGAACCAAATTGACCATCTATAGATCAAGTAGAAGGCATAGCCAAAATTACCGTGATGCCTCCACGAGATTTATTCATGCTCGTATTATCTACACGGATGCACGACAATTTAATGTTCATCTTGTTCAGGAAAAGTGGGGAGGGGAAAAACCAAAGTGCGTGTCAGCACAACGACAAAAATATTGCTGGTTGACAGGCGTCTGAATGACTGACGAGATCCGGAAAGCTGTTGAGAAAGGATACACCGTCGAAGCCATACATGTACTGTGGGAGTACAATGTATCTGTTTACGATCGTCAGACATGTTCTGGCGGATTTTTTCACGAGTACATTGATATTTTTTTGGAAATCAAACAAAAAGCTAGCGGATGGCCAGAGTGGTGTACCTCATAAGGTTAGAAGTTAGCTTACATTTAAAATTATGAGGAAAAGGAAGGGGTAAAACTCGATTTCGGCTCTGTTTGTAAAAACCCTTTTCTCCGCACTCTGGCTAAACTCTTTTTAAATTCACTATGAGGAAAGTTTGGGCAAAGACCCCGATTTACTACACGTAACCGTTGTAAACGACTATCAGGGCATTAACAAGTATCTGATGTATCCATACATAACAGTGGACAACGTCTTTGATGTAAGTGATGAGGTTATATTCCTCAATTACAAGGATGCACGTGTTGCGTTGTGCCCTAACCCTAACACGAGTAGGGCTGTGGCATGCTACACGACTTCTATGGTTAGGTTGCCCGTATACAGCATCCTTGAGAAATTGGGGGACCGCGTTTTGTATCACGATACAGATAGCTTTCTATTCACGGAACACCCCGGTGATTGGAGTCCACAGACCGGAAACTTTTTAGGTGATCTTACTGACGAACTTCAAGATTACAGTCCGGGAAGCTATATTAGCGCCTTAGTATCTGGTGGTCCCAAGAATTACGTGAACCAAGTTTGTGTAGGTGGCGATCCTGCCAAAACAAAATGAAGGATCAACATAAACTATGGCAACCAAAACGACGTTAATTTTGACATTTTGAAAGCGATGGTCACCGAAAAAGCTGCGGAAAGATACACTCAGATACCGCACAAAATCGTAAGAAAATATCTTGCGACTGTATGTACCCTTTCACAGAAAAAATCTCTACCAGCCAGTGTACACCAAACGGCGGATAACCGATGATTATAATACGTTGCCGTTTGGGAATCAGAGTCCTTGTAAACGCGCTCGCTACGACTAAAAGATGTTCATTTAGACGGGCTGAATAGTCAGTATTGTTTCTTTCACTCTAGACAGTTCCACTGACATACAATTTTTCAAGGATTTGAGATTTATTCAGATATTTTTTTTTCTTCATGAAAACAAGCATATATTTTTATTTTTTATTTTATGCGGTGGGATGCTTTTTTTATAAATTTCTATCCGCCGATACATTCCTTCGCCTACCTGATTATTTCTAGTCAAATAGTTGTTTGTATATATGATTGTTTAATTCTGGTCAAATTTGTACATATTTAAAATTGAAACCATCTGGTTGTGTACATATTTTCAAAAACTCTCTAAGCTTTACTTTGTAAATTAGTACCGAGGCTACTATTCCTTCTACGAGCTCAAGAAATTGATTATTGTTTCCTCACCACCTTAACATTTATAATTTACTTCAAGGTGTAAGATATATTCTATAACTATCATTTTTTGTAAATAAAGACTCCAAGTATACTTTTCATGGCGTGAGTAGCTGTTCTACAACTTTTATTTGTATGTAGATAAATAATTGCGTATAACCCGAACGGGTAGTAAGACGCGGTGCTAATAATAATAATAGATAAATATTCCATGTTTACTTTTCAAAGTGTGTGATATAATTGTAAATAAATATTACAAGTATACTATTCGAAGTGTAAGATATATTTGTATAAATTTTTATTTGTGTAATTAAATATTCAAGTATACTTTTCATGGTGTGAGATATATTTGTAAATGAATATTACAAGCAAACTTTTAAGGGGGTGAGATTGATTTGTAAAAATATTTTATTTGTGTAAAAAAATACTCCATGTATACTTTTCATGGTTGTAAAACATTTATTTGTGTAAATTAATATGCCACGTGTACTTTTCATAGTGTTATATATATTTGTAAAAACTTTTATTTGTGTAAATAAATATTCCATCTATACTTTTCATGGTGCGAGCAAGTTATATTTGCATGAATAAATAATATAAAAACTGTTATGTTTTTGTTTTAACGTCCACCCCCTCCCCCCTCCCTCCTATCCTATAATTACAAGTCCATTTAGCTTATAAGTTCAGTCTCAAACATTATGGACAAGTTGAAACATCCATTTTCGGCTATCATCAGCGGCCCTTCCGGCTGTGGAAAGTCACATTTTTAGGCGACTTTATCCGTCAACTGGACACAATGTGTGACGTTAAATTTGATAAAATCACATGGTATTATGATTTATGGCAGCCGGGATACGAACAAGACGGGTCAAGTCCCCTCGTCATATTCTGTAAGGGTTTTCCGGAAATGGATGCCACTTGTAATGACTCTCCACAGCTGTGTACTTTCTCACAGTCCTCGATGTGTTTAGCAAGATGGCCTGGGCGAGGACGCCTCCATCCAAGACGGGGAGCGTTGTGAGAGACGCTTTCCGGGACATTTTCAAACAAAGCGGCCGTAAACCTCTATGTATACAGACGGACAAGGGGACAGAGTTCACGGCACGTCTATTTCGGAAATTTCTCAAGCAAGAAGGCGTGCATTACTACACCACACATAATCTGGACGTGAAGGCAAGCATCGTGGAACGATTCAATAGAACTCTGAAAGGACGCATGTGGCGCTACTTTACCAAAAATAACACGTATCGGTATGTTGACGTCCTCCAAGATCTAGTCGACTCTTACAAAGGCGCAAAACATTCCAGTATCAATGTGGCGCCTTTTTACGTTTCAGAAACCAATGTGCTTAAAGTCAGAGATAATCTCTACAGCAAACGGTGCTCGAGTCTCACCGCAAAAAGTAAGACGGTGGATATTTTGGGATATCTACACGGTTATGTGTTTAACCAAGAGAAATACCTTTTGAACGGCACCAAACTAAGAGTCAAGTTGGTCCGTTCCAGGTACGGGTTAAGTCTTATGTCAGTCCCTGAACTCCCTCACTTTAAGGTTCACATCGCCGAAGCCGGACTTCTAGTGCGACGTGTCAAAGTAGTACCTTATCTACTGTTGGCACATGCCAAGGCGTTAAACTTCAGTCCCGAAAAGTATCCCATCATCCATGTGGAAGTAATAACATTCATCATTACTACGGGTATGCAAGGGAAATCACTGGACAACGTATTGTCGTATCCTTCAGGTATGGGGACTTGAGGTAAGGAACTAATGGATTCGTTTCAGCTCCTTGATCCTTGATAGGAACCTCATATCTCTAAGAAATACTCTAATGTTTAAGAGTGAAGACTTGTGTTCTTAAACTTTTATTAATTAATAACGAAAGTATATTACAAGTTCGTGGTTCACTTGGAGAGTAATCCAGACAATACTTCTACATACACTCATTATGAAAATTATAAAGAGCATGAACCCCGATTTCAATATATCCGGGATTTATATACCTTCCTTGTTTATCTCTGGAAGTTTTTAGCTAAGCAGTACAAATGGTGCAACCAACAGTTCTGAGAAGAGCATGTGACTGGGGTGGTTTCTACTGTTTGTCTATTTTGGACTCAATAAATCAAAATATTGTTTCTGACTAATGAAATACGTAGAACAAATTATTTCATGTAGTTCTCCAATGACCATAGTCTGTATGACTTATTCTTTACTTTAAATATAGTCTAAATCCACTTCATTGCACCTATTTGTATTATGTCACTATTACAATAATTGTAACATTTATATATTAAATATCTTTATTTCACTGATGGTATTATGATTACTGCTCCGAGTGGTTATAATACCTGACTAACTCCCTTTGCTATATGATAGTATTCACCGGACAACTACCCAAACGATGTATCGTGGGATTTGTATCAAACGCTGCATTCAACGGAGACGCCACCAAGAACCTGTTCAACTTTCAAACCTATGGCATGAACCATTTCTCGCTGTGCGTGGACGGGGAACATTTGCCGTCGAAACCGCTAAAGCCACATTTTTCAGACGGCAACTCTGTCGTGTTCTACCACACACTGTTTTCTGGAACGGGTATCCATTTAATGAACGAAGGTAGCGACAACACAGAAAGCCTTCCCTGAGTGATATCATCTCATGGCTTTCGATCTCATACCTAGTCTGTCCACCCACATGGCATCGTATTGGAATTTGACGAGGCACGGCTCTCTGAGCATAGATGTGATCTTCACTAGAGATCTCACCTAAGTCTTCAACTGTATCGTGTACGGGGAGTTTGCTAACATCATCACCATCGACAAGGACAGAAACGTCGTGACCTATTATGGGGGTTAATATAAGCGAATTCCCACCCCTTACACTCATCATATAAACCATGGACGTCATTGTGGATTTCCAGAGCTTCATCAACAACAGCAAAGAGTTTATCGTCAAGGAACTGAGTGTTTGATCTGTATGATGTAAATTACTTCAACATTGTATGTTAAAACCCCCGTACGCTATCGAGGAACTTTCAGCTACAGCTAAAAAGCAAGCCTACTATATCGTCAATAAACTGCATGTTATTCCCTCGGATGGCAGTGATGGGATTACAGCCTGATTGAATCCCTCATCTCTCATGCCACAACGCGTGCAGAAACCGTCTACGTCAAGTGGGCACACATAACAAGTTTCTAGTCAAATACAAGCCTACGCCTATCGTAGATCTGTACGACAGAGGCTGTTCGTCTTTGAAAACACTTAAATTGGGCCACACTGTGTGCATGCTACATAGTTCTGTATGGAATTTCTGTTCGACCTCCATCGTTTAGAGACTGCAAGATTGGATGTTTGAAGATGGACACGCACACCATAAGACGTGCGCTGAAAACAAACTCGTTGTTCCGTTCATTCATGTGTTTTCCCTGCTGATCAACTACCCGCAAGAATAGCTCGACTTGCCACTTTCATCATCAACACTGATCCATACAACAAGCCTGGGACGCATTGGGTACCCATCTTTATCAACAAGAACGGCGTGGGAGAGGATTTTGACAGTAATGGTTTTACACCCCTTATAAAGTCACATCAGGCATTTATACGCAAAAAAACTTCCCGCACATCTCATAGCATGTTACAACTTCAAAGCATAGCCTCAGACATTTGGGGCCATTACTGCCTCATATACCTTCTCTATCACACCCAGAAAATTCCGATGAAAACTTTCCTAACCCTATTCTCACCCACCAATCATACGAGCAATGACGCTAAGGTGGTGAGATATTACAATAAATTTTTCAAGACACTAGACTCCTGCCACCTCACAAGAGGCTACGTCCAATCAGTGTGCGCCTACAAAAGGTGCGTCCCGAAGGCGTGCCGTATATAAGTGCGACAGTCATCGAAGCGATCAAACATCAGGGAAGGTCACGACGTTTGCACCCGCAAAGCAAAGCCGGTGAAGCCGCTCGCCATCACAAGTATTTTTAACACTTTGTTTCCGCTAGATGAAGTCGACGCCAAGCGAGTCATCGTCGACACGAACGTCAAGAACAACTTTAAGACCTTTAGACAGTTAGAAAAACCTGGAGGGAACTGTGCGGTGTTTAAACAGAGAGGCAAGAACTGGACAACTACAAGTAGGTCATATCAAGGTTTTTCAGCAACACGCAACCTTCTCAGAAGATTAGTCTGACTAATCATGAAATCTCTCTGAGACGCATATGCGGTGACCGTATGGTCGTCATCATCGAGAAACAAGACGCCGGACTCAAACAGGTCGCCTATCTAGCACCTAACTGGCCACGTCTTTGTGATGCATGAGACCTCATCAACGTCACTGTCAACCACCAGGATATGTGGTCGATCCCTGTCGCAAGTTATTGCAACAATTTTATCGACACACTCGTCGTTGATGAATGCAACACGCTAACAGAATCAGCGGATGTCATCAATCTCAAACAGCCTACTGTGGAAACGCACGTCAGGTTGCTACCTACTTTACACGTCAAGTCTACGGTTTGGACTATTACATTCTGTGTTGTGAACTAATTTTTTTTTACTAATACATCCAAGACACATGGTAGAAAAACGTATAAACGAATATATGCGGTATTGTTGTAAAAGTGTATAATAAATATTATGTCTATGTCTGTGAAACCTTCAATATACGTCTGTAAACTTTTAATGTTTAATAAATATATATTTTGTAATATCGTGTTTTATTCATGCAAAACCTTTTTATACCCTACACCTAGATACGTGTGTCGACTTGTAGAGCCGTCAAACTGTAACCAAATATGAACAAGGTCAATGACCTCTTGTACTAGCTCACGGTTTCAAGGTCACGATCTATTCTTGTCCTTACTTGTTTTGTCGAGCCGCCAAACTGGCGCCAGTCATCAGGTAAAGACTTATTGCGATATCATTCAAGGTCACGATCTATTCTTGTCCCGACTTGTCTTGTCGACCCACCAAACTGGCGCCAATCATAAAGGAAAACCTATTCCCACATAGAGGGTAGGGGAGGGGTTGTGACACAGGAAAACCCATTACCACATAGAAGGTGGGGGAGGGGGTTGCGACACATACCTCTAAAGAGGGGAAGTGATGGGAAGTGAAAGGGGTCTCAAGGCAGGGGAACCATTTATCACACTCTACCCTAAATGGTCGTAAGGAGAGGTTCCTGCTGCTTTTTTCTGGGAAGTGAAAGGTAGTCCAACAGAGTCTTGTGAGAGGGAGCAATCAGTGTAACTTAGTTCGTTCTGTGCCGTGGTGATGTAAGGAGGGTGGGGAGTGAGGAAAAGTGAAAGGGGCCTTACGGCCGTGATACTCTGTCTGCTGCTCGGTGGTCACACACTTCGCTAAGAGGCTGGCCAGAGAAGATGCTCTCAGCGCTCACTAGCTATGCCGAAGGAAGAGCGCCCGGTGCCGTGGACTGCACGCCAATAAATAAATAAAAAACTCCAACGCCCCATTCCAATCCTATGACAATAAACTCCCCACACCAATAAACAAAACTCCAACGGCCCGTCCGAATCCTACCTAGACATAAATAACCAAAAGCACAAATAAAAAAGCAATGATCACACATAAATAACCATTGATCTCATAAAATAAAGCAATGAACACAAATAAAAAACCAATGAGACAAGAATAAACAAGTTTGGAACACTGGAAAGGGGGTCAGGAGGAGGGCAGAGGGAGGGGAGGGGGAAACCAACAGCTAATCAGAGAGTTACGAGGCGTGGTCACGTGATCAAATTAAGCCAATCCCAGCCAGTGACAGGCGGCCATACTAGCTATGACCAGATTACACTTTTTTTTTCGGAACAAACGAAAAGCAAACTATTGCAATCATAAAAACATATATTTTTAACAGTGGAGGGCTACCGTGAAGTTGGCCCCTCACGAGTAAACAAAGTGCCACAAGTTCACGTCACATTTGTGCAAGAACAAAAGCGGAACAAACGAAACTTTTTGCGGAACAATCCGGAACAACGATTGCGATAGTAAAAACATGAATTTTTAAAAAGTGGGTTGGGGAGGCAACTTCACAGACGTTTGATTGACCTTGGATGATTGTGCCAACAACTGTGTGCACGTGAATGTGTGGTGAGTTATACAGAATGTCGAGCTATCGAGTGTCAAGTTTCCGAGATTCTACTGTGTGTAGTTTGCTTTTTTTAGCTAGTGAATTCTCACTTCAATCAAAGTGCTAATTTTCAAGTTACTGCTCGTCTAATAGTTTCAGCCCACCCTGTATTTCGGAAAATATTAATAAGAAGTATCGATACAAGAATCATAATAAGAATAAAAATGTAAACATTTCCCAGTATCGATACTTTCATTCATACATATAAAAATAAGGCTGTAGTAAGAAAGAAATTATTATAAATCTCTTAGAAGCCAAGTAGACTAACCAACTAATTAACTTTAAAATCTAACTCATTCGATTCTCGAAAACAAAAACAAAATCCCTATAATTTCAAATAATCTATCTTGGACTTAGACTTTAACACTCGCCGCTCTCTGTCACAGCATTATTTAAAACGATATGACATCTAGATATTATGGTGGTGTCCTGGTGGTCTAGGGGTAAGGTGTCGGACTTCTGTGCAGGGGCCCGGGGTTCAATCCTCGGTCCCGGCACAGAGTTATCTGATTACCAAACCCTTCCTTCACCTCTGACAAGACATCTTGTGAATGTGAGGAATGCCAGGTCTCCACCGTGGTTCGGATTCCACGTTAAACTGTAGGTCCTTCATTTCATCTCACAATCACCCTACCATTACATATTAGTGTAAGTGCATATAACCCGAACGGGTAGTAAGACGCGGTGCTAATAATAATAATAATAATAATAATAATAATAATAATAATAATGATAATGATAATGATAATGATAATATGGAATCGAACATATGTAAATACATACATCGAAACGCTGGAAAACATCCTTCAATCATTGGTTCTAATTTTTTTAAATCACATTAGTGTTCTTTTAATTAAATAGAAAAAACTTTGTCTTAGCACCGCATCTTACTAACCGTTCGGGTTATACGTTTATGTACTAATTGCGCTAGTGTGTTATTGATGAGTAAGATTGGATTTTGAGGAATTGTACATGCATACGCATGAAGAAATAGTGGGAAACATTTGAGGGAAAAACACCCTCAGAATACCCAACTGGGATCGAACCACGATCTCTTTATCATCGTCAGTCTAGTCAATTGTGAGAGTGACGTCTTAAAACATGCGGCCATCGAAGTGGGTAGTAAGAAAAACTCATTTTTGATAAGAATAGGTAAATTAAAATCTTTTGATACTGGGTAGAACATACTGATATCAGTGAAATATCGAAAGGTTGGTATCAATACTAAAATACCTGGTATCGAAAGAAATGTATCCTAACAGTAGTATCGAAACATCACTATTTACCATTCTTCTTCCAAACAAATGCAGATACATTTCCTCTAAAGGTCTATAACCCTCATCTCTGTTAAATTAATATAGTGAGTGTAAGCCGAAACGGAACTAAGACTCGATAAGAAAAATGTCGACTTGGAGACGTTTAACAAACTTGCGAGTGAAGGATTTATGGATGGATGGATGATAACCGGAAATAAAGACTCGCATGATCTTGGTCGATAATAGCTTCAAAAGAGACATGTGTTCAGTGGCGGCTCGTGTGTAGGCACTGCGGAACTGCAGCACCCCCTATTTACACTTGATATTATCGATAACATTTAATATAATGAGTTTTTTCTTTAATTCTTTCTTTATTTTTATAGTACAATATACAATATATATATAATATATATATATATATATATTCCTTAAGCTTAATGTCAGTACTTCAGTAGCCATCCCCCAGTTTATGAAAAAGATACAAAAATCTTTGCATGGAACTGTGCGCTTCACAGTGCGAGCGACGTGGTGTTTGACTGTTGTGCGCATGCGCACATAGGAAGGTGTGGGAAGGAAGGTGGGACTGCCAGGTAGAAAGAGCACTGTTGTTCTCGCAGTGCCAGCTCTGGCATGATGGTGGAAGAAGTTTTTTTTTACTCATTGTGTGTTGTGCTTAAAAACTGTGAACCATATTCTTGAATGTGAGAAAGTGTAAACGAGTGTAGAATTAGATTATTATTTTACTTCCAGCTATTCTATTTTATTAATTTTTTTCGGTTCTTTTATTTAACAGAAAGACTAAATGCACTTGCACTACTTTAAATGGAGAAAAATGTCCTCAATTGTCATCCAGAGATCAAGGAGAAAATTATTTAACATTTTGCGCCAATTAAAACTAGAACAATGGATTTTATTTTTAAATGAATAGATCATGCTTTAACTGTAACAATTTAAGTTAAAGTAAGTAAAAAATTTTAGTTATGTTGTTAAGATTTTATCAAGTTCCTGAATAGTCTTTCTTTTTATACATGTTTTTTCCTTTTACACAATTTTAAAACAAAGGCTAAACATTTTCTGGAGCAACAGCCCCACTAATTTTAGCTACGAGCCGCCACTGCATGTTTTTATAAACTACAGCATATATCAGACCTTGAATAGTATATACTACTAAATAAATATGACACACTTCGTCATCTAGTAGCATCACAACAAATCATAAAGTAACATTCACGGATTACCTTGAAAAAGGGATGATGAAATCAAACAAACCTTTTTTAGAAATTTATCTGATTACGATGCTTTTGAAATCTTCCACCACGATCATTTTAGTTCTCCTTTAAATCCAGGAGTTGTAAATACTGTTAAGGCGTTACCCCATTTATAAACTTTGAAGAAGTAACTTTCTCTGTGAACTTCTTATCAATAATTCCCCATCACTTTCACTTACCCATGTCCTGCAAATTAATAAACAGTAGGATCTGCGTGCTCTATCACAATCAGGGGCGGATTTACGCATAGGCCTAGTAGGCACGTGCCTGCGGCGGTACAGCTCAGGGGCGGCAAATTTTGTGAATGACTATATATATATATATATATATATATTTCTTCTGCCAATTAAAATAATTCTATGGCTTCATCGTGTTGTGATACACCCCCTTCTCCTCAACAGGACAAGGGCAGGTGAACACGTACAATAAGGTAAAGAGGGCATGAAAACAACAAGAAAATGAGTTAATTGCAGAAGAGCGTTAGGACCGCATATTTGTTGATAGGCCTATACTTGGACCTATTCAATAATCTGCCGCCATGAACCCTTCTCAATCACCATCCATTACTATACCTAAAGACTCAAAAGGAACGGTACGAGAGTCTTTTGTTTGATCAGCCAAAATTACTTTGAACTTGTCGATGTAAATTAAAGATTGCGAGTCTAATAAATAATTATTTATTTGAGAATAGATTAACAATAATTATATATGTATATATGTGACTATATATATATAAGTAACAACAGATAGTTACAAGAGAATTACATAAAATAAAAAAGGGTTATGCCCATAACAATACTGAGGCGCTGTATCCATAGCAACCTTGTCCTAACGGTTACTTTTACAATGTAACCATTACATAAACAAAAAAAAGGTAAAGGGGTTATGCCCATAACTATACTGAGGCGCTGTATCCATAGCAACCTTATCCTAACAATTACATTCACAATGTAGCCATTACATAAACAAAAAAAGAGGTAAAGGGGTTATGCCCATAACTATACTGAGGCGCTGTATCCATAGCAACCTTATCCTAACAATTACATTCACTACGTAGCTTACAGCCCCTTAACAGGCCTCAGCGGCAACCCGCAGTGCGCGCTTCATAGTTACAAAACATTGGCGTATTACTTAAATGCCAACCCAAAAAGAAAGTAATATACTTATATTATTCTTAGCCCAAATTAATCCAGGCATTTCGCCTTGCAAAGGTAAGTTAAAGAAAAATATAAAAGGTCCCTCATAGTTTCAATCACGGGACAACAAGCCGGAAGGGCAAAACCCTGGCAATATATTTAACAAATTATATATAGCATTACGTCATATTAATCTACGTACTTAGCCATTCTTACAATATTACAGAAAATGACAGATGAAAGTCGAAAGGAAATTTAGAATGTACTGGCCAAAAAGAGAATTTAGACCTAACCTATAGTCTATTTAAAATATTCTTTAAATATTTTCCAAACAGTAAATTTTGAGTAGTACGGCCGAAATTTGAATTTATACCTTTGGGAATAATCCCATCCCGTGATGTGTGTCCAAGACACGGGCAAACCAAGAAGTGCCGCTTAAGGCAAACGACATCAGATTATAAGCAATTTTTTCTCTGAGAGGAGGGGAACATAGGGGAAGCCAAAAGAACATAGTAGAACATTCACATGAAACAGCGGGATTGGTGGTAAAGAACAAATAGGTCATTGGAGAGACGTCGGGAACACCACGTGATCACAGTCTGACCACTTCCCATGGGGCAACGTGAGAAATGCCACGCTCACCACGCCACACCTCCACAGTCTATCAGTTACGCTTTTTCACTCGGGGCGAGAACAATGTACACGGGCCGGGATGTTTGTTGATGAGACTTCACACACGGAGACCGAGAAACGGGGCAGTTTTTTGGTGAGTCTTGTTAGGTCCACTCTTCGTGGTTGTAGACTTGGTGTTATTTAACTCATATTTGCTTCTTGCTTGTAACGTTGATCTCAAGCAACGTTACAAATCTCGCCCCCTGGACAGATGGGTGATGAGTTCTCTTGCTACCTTTTTCTTTTTTACCTAACAGTCTCGATACACGGGTAGTTCTCTTCTTTACAGTAGGCCCCGGTGTGTCTCATCCCTCCCGATACATCTTACATGACGTAGGCACCTGGCTGTGGCATGAGCGCTCCCATATTCCTGGGTCTTCAAACAGATCCCATTCCAGCCTCTCCAATGTAGGGGGATGGGAAGGGAGTGGCTCAACAGGAGCGGAAGTCCTCTCAGAGATCACTAAACAAAACAAAAAACAAAAGCAGTAACATGTCCTTGATTATACATATCAAGGGCTTCTATGCCCGACCGCACTATTTGACTTATTTTCTCCAAAGTCATTAGTTTTCACAGGGACAAGTTCCACAATAGTCTGAGCATCTTTTACGTTATACGTACCACTGGCCTTGCTAAACAAGGTCTCTTTCTTATTGTCAAACAGTTGCTCACACAGAGTTCACTTAATTTTGACACATAATTTTATACGGAAGTTCACTGAATGTCTTCAAGGCGAAAGTTCATTCAGTAGATGCCACAAATAGAGAATTGATTAAACCCTAACACTAAACCTAACATCTAATTACATGATAACAAAAATACGGCACATGCTTCGAAGCATGCAGATTTAACACAAATAATTACGACAAATTTAAGAAAAGGGGTATTAACGTGTAACTAAACCTAACTTAACCTAAACTTAACCTAAACTAGGTAGTGGCTTGATAGTCACAACGGTGGCCACCAAGTCACGACCCAGTGACTTCTTGATCAATTTAGTTATGACGGCAACATTTTAAGATGGCTAACATGGGCTCTTCTCAAAAGACTCTCGTCCTCCTGGTCTTTCAGACGCACGCTGACTGGGGTGAGAAACTGATCGATCAGCCATGGACCACTCCATTTTTCACACATTTTCGCTGAGATCTTCTCAATAGCGGAGCTGAGGGGAAACTCTCTGCAGAGGACGGTGTCTCCGACCTTAAAGGGAACAGGGATCCTACCTTTGTTATAGTTAGCTGCTACTCTACGTTGAGCCTTTTTCAAACTTTCTAGCGCGAGGCGACACCTATCTGCGTGGGGAACAACGTCATTCTCGTCAAGCAAAGGGTGGATGTCCCATACAGCTAACAAGGGGTGATTTAACTCTCTTCCTAAAAAAACAGAAGCTGGGGAGGAACTAATAGAATCGTGATAGGCAGTATTAAACGCTAAATTTAAAAACTCTAACTCCTGATCCCACCTATTCTGAACCTGATGGTGGAACACAGTGAGAGCAATAACTAAATTTCTGTTGAACCTTTCAACTTGGTTCGGGCCAGGATGATATGGGCTCGTAGTGATGTGCCTAATCCCCCATCCAAAACACATATCTCTAAATAGTGCTGACCTAAAGCATGGACCATTGTCGCTAACTATGGCACGAGGGGCTCCTAAAAATGTCCAAATCCTTTTGCACAAAGCATTGACAGTCGTGGACGCCTTCATATCCCGTAGAGGGATTAGAAAAACAAATTTAGAAAATGCATCAATAAGTACCAAAATGCAGGTATTTCCCAGAGTGGAGCGGGTGATCGGGCCAATATAGTCCACAAAGACTTTCTCCCAAGGGTAATGAGCCACATCGGCCGAATGCAGCCCAATACGGGAGTTCTGTGTAGGCTTAGCCTTCTGGCAATCAATGCAATGACTAACCCAGGACTTGACGTCACTATACAGGCCGGGCCAAAAGAACTCATGGGAAATTTTTCGAACTGTCTTCAAAACACCTAGGTGCCCTCCAATAGCAGAATTATGAAAATACTTTAACAACATGTGTCTCACCGCAAATGGAACAACTACCTTTCTTCCTTTTCCCCGAACATTGTAAGATACTAACAAACCTCTAAACAATCCAAACGATCCCACCTTCTCTCCCTTCTCGAGCCGCTCTATAATGTCTCTACACCAGGGTCATCTCGTTGGTGATCATTAATAGAGATAAATGACTCAGGGATGGTTTTTATAACACAAGCAGTTACATTCATATCGTCAGGAGTTACAGGGGCCTGGTCTTCAGTGACGCGCGATAAGGCGTCAGCAGTGACATTGTTTTTTCCCAAAATGTGATGAGTAGTGAACTTAAAACGAGATAACCGCCAAACCCACCTACCAATTTTCCCAAGTTGCTTGGGATGCCGCCACATCCAAGCAAGAGCCATATTATCAGTGTATAACTCGAACTCTCTCTGTTCGAGGTAGTCGGCAAATCGCTCGACTCCAAAAATACAAGCTATACATTCTTTCTCATAAGTACTATATTTACGTTCTGAATCCGTGAGCGTCCGGCTGGCAAAAGCAACTGGCCTAACACCTTCAGGGGATCTTTGGGACAATACTGCGCCCAGGGCTAAAGAAGATGCGTCCACATGAAGCAAGAAAGGACTTGAAAAATCTGGCATCCTAAGGACCTCTGGGGAGATAAGTTTTTTCTTGAGGGTTTCAAAGGCCTGAGATTGGGTTTCGCCCCACACGAAGGTAGCTCCCTTTTTCTTGAGTGAATTAAGGGGCGCGGCTATGTCAGAAAACATGGGGATAAAACGAGAGTAATAGGCGCACATGCCGATAAATCTCATGACCCCTTTCAAATTTCTGGGAGGGGGGAATTCTACGATGGGCTTAATCCTCTCGGGGTCAATAAGTAAACTACCAGAAGAGATCACATAACCCAAGTAGTTGATCGAGGGTTTGGCCCATACAACTTTGTCTGGGTTCACGGTTAATCCAACCTTACGTAGGCGAGACAACACACTATCAAGATGGACGACATGATCCTCGATACTGTCACTATACACACAAATGTCGTCAAGGTAATTAAAAACATATTTATATTTCAGGTCAGAAAAAACATGGTCGAGGACGCGACTAAGCGCTTGACCTCCTATACTACAACCCAGGGGTACTCTGTTAAACTCATATTGCTGCCATGGTGTCACAAAAGCCGTATACTTTTTGGAAGGTTCAGTTAAAGAACACTGCAGAAAACTGGCGTTGAGATCAATAACGCTAAATACCTTAGCTCTGCCCAGATATTGAAACGCAGATTCTACACTCGGCATAGGGTAGGGGTCGAATTGAATTTTCTTATTTATTTTGCGATAATCTACTATTAGTCTGTGTCCTTCCCCTTTTTTAGGAATTATAAAAGCTGGGCTAGCGTAGGGGGAAATGGAAGGGCGGATCACCCCTTTAACCTCAAGATCATGAATGAGTTGTCTGAAGATCTCCATTTTTGGAGGGGGGCATGAATATGGACCAGATCTAACCGGGACGTTGTCCTCTACAACAATGTTATAGGGCAAAATATTACATTCTCCTAGCCTTGTAGTAATGACGTCAGGGTACCTCGCAATAACCTCCTGAATGACCAAATCCTGATTATCACAATAAACAAACGATGGACAGGCAGTCTTATCACTAAATGGAATTTTAACTCTGGGGGCAAATTCAAAATACAGTTCTTTCCGAGACATATTTAACACGCTTCCAGTTTGCCACAAAAAATCATTACCTAAAATGACTTCATATGGGATCGACGACACACAAAAACATTTGTCTTACCCATGAAAAACCAGACATTTTGATGGATACTGAAACCATAACGATTAACAGTCAAAAAACTTCCATTACCTAACAAAAACTTTTTTTCTTCCACCATTCTTGATTACAATTAACTAGACTCCTAATCTTTTCAAGCAACTCAAAACTGATAAAAGACGCACAAGAACCAGAGTCCAATAACGCGTACGCGACATACGAACCAATAGTAATCTCAACCACAGGTGAAGGGGGGGACATTTCCTTCTATTGAGACGCGCAGCGGCACCTGCACTAACACTGCGCGTTACAAGTTTCCCAAGGGACACTGGCGCTGAAAGTGCCCAAGTTGACGGCACTTGAAACATCTAACCTTAGACCTATCTGGGAGGAGAGGGGGTTTGCTCTTAAAATCTAAATTAGCCCTACTACTAGACTGAGGAGGGGTCCTATATTGTTCGGGCATTCTAGAAGAAGAGGCGTTTACACTTCCACAATGGCCGGTTTCCTACAAACACCTACCGGTGGGCTTCTAAATATTCTCCCTCGGCCTGTAAAGACCCTTCAATGCTCGAAGCGAGTGTATATAGCTCAGAAATAGTACTCGTTTGAAAGAGAACACAAAATGCCTACGAGTAAGGGGGGACACATTTTTCTAGAATTAACTCTACCACTTCTTTTTCTGAGAGCTCAAGATTCAAAATTCCGCCGCTTCGGAGATCGACAGAATAAACAATCTAAGCGACTCATCAGGATATTGAAAATCTGTGCACAAAAATATTACTAAGTCTCTGTCTCTCCCTCTTATTCACCAAGGATTCTAAGGCTCTATCCCTAACCTCTTTCCAAGATAGACCTAACTGGATACCCTGAGAAATGATATGGGCCAAAAACCCTGAAGTTTTTGCCAATACACAAAGTTAAAAAATCGGGGTCTCCAACTAAGTTAAGTTTGTTCACCTTATCCACTGCTAACAGAAATTGAAATAACGCAGTGCTAGATTGACCGTCGCAAGTAACTATATTTTTCAAACAATCTCTGGCAATATTTAACTTAAATTTAATGGAGGGGGCAGTGTCCGCTGGGTTATCAACACTATTGGGAGTTGGTTCCCCTACTTCAAGCCTCTTATTTGCGCCTACTTCTTCCTTTCCCTGATCTAAGGGGGGTTGGCTCACACTAAGGGTGGGTTCACTAGAATAAGGAACGCTGGACTCACTTAAACTTTTGACAGAAGAGCCCGCAACTGGATAACCGTGGCATTGGGGGGGTGCAGTATTCCTCTCCGGTCCACTCCGCTATGAGTTCCTCTCCTTTGAGTGTGTACACCTCGGACTTTGAAGAAATCCGGCTCATTCCAGTGGCGGAGTCCATGGCCGATGATGAGTTCATGAAACACAAAATTTACAAAAATAAATATTAGTCCTGAAACGCTCACTTCTGCAAGAGCAGAGTGGCGCAGTTTGTGACACACCCCTTCTCCTCAACAGGACAAGGGCAGGTGAACACGTACAATAAGGTAAAGAGGGCATGAAAACAACAAGAAAATGAGTTAATTGCAGAAGAGCGTTAGGACCGCATATTTGTTGATAGGCCTATACTTGGACCTATTCAATAATCTGCCGCCATGAACCCTTCTCAATCACCATCCATTACTATACCTAAAGACTCAAAAGGAACGGTACGAGAGTCTTTTGTTTGATCAGCCAAAATTACTTTGAACTTGTCGATGTAAATTAAAGATTGCGAGTCTAATAAATAATTATTTATTTGAGAATAGATTAACAATAATTATATATGTAAATATGTGACTATATATATATAAAGTAACAACAGATAGTTACAAGAGAATTACATAAAATAAAAAAGGGTTATGCCCATAACAATACTGAGGCGCTGTATCCATAGCAACCTTGTCCTAACGGTTACTTTTACAATGTAACCATTACATAAACAAAAAAAAGGTAAAGGGGTTATGCCCATAACTAATACTGAGCGCTGTATCCATAGCAACCTTAGTAAGACGGAATCTCAACTTTCAGGACGGAAGTGACGTCATAGCTCTCCCTCACCCCTTTCCCTCCCTCGTGGTTGTCTCGCGTGTTCCAGGGATTCCCCCCTCCCCCCCCCTGATGATCCAGAGGACATTGGGAGGGTGAAGGGGAGAGAGTGTAGGAGATGTGTGGGGATGATTCGTCGGGGGAGACGGTGGTCGCGGAGGGACGGGTTGTATGATTGGTTCAGGAAGTCCTCCCTCCCCTCACCCCTTTACCTCCCGTCTCGCGTGTTCCCCGCGGCGTAGATTCGCGGGGTGTAGGAGAAGGAGGTGTGACATTAGAGAAAAGGCTTACACGATTGGTTGAGAAAAAGAACCTCGTTATAAGTTTCCCACGAACTAAAAAGGGTTAACCTTTAATCCTGACTTCTCTAAACTCGAGTTGAGAAAAAGCTCCTTCTTTCCGGTGGTGACAAATGAAGAAGTTTTCCTGCCAGCTTAGCCCTCACTTGCTCTTTCCCTACTCGGCTGGCGACACTTGAAAAATGTTTTCCGGTGAATTT
>JBCFYV010001747.1:0-61839 GCA_039000515.1 Timema cristinae
CGCCTGACCTTGGAATGTAGAAAGAAAGAGAGAACGACCCCTAAAAATTGCAAAAATGTCAGGACAGTCACACGGCCAGCTACAGCAATAACCCAGTTTACTTAAAACTATTAGAACAAAAGTGAAACGAACAACAAATGAAACAACCAAATCAAGACCTCAGACCCACGATACCTTTACCAATCAACATTGTGTCATCAGATCTAGATAAAACTTAGCCTGTAGGATTAAACCTAAATAGATCTTATCATGTAACCATTCACACCCAGACTCAAACGACAAACCAACCAACAGAAGAGACAAATTCTACCTCTTTGGATATCAAGTATTTACTAAAAATATTTAAGGTCATCAAAATATGTTGCCCCTTCGCACACTTCAGGCCATATCTAATTAAATGTAAACAAAATCATGACAAGAATGAGAAATTAACTTTACTTTTAGAGAGAGCAAACGAGTGAATCAATACTTTTCCTGTGAAAATGACTTTTAGTAACCTGAAAGTATACAAGGGACAATTAAGAGTGCTCATCTGGAATACAAACGGCCTCCTACAGCAGGCAAAGGAATTTGAGGACCTGTTCAAGACAGACATTGTTGATGTATCCCTCGTAAATGAGACTAGCCTAAAACCAACTAAGGAGCTAAGCTATTTCTATTATGAACTTTATCAAAATAATAGAGAACTGGAATAGGCGGAGGGATGTAAATTCTAGGGAAGAGCTATCTTTCCCACTATCAAACACATTTATAGATTTAGAGAATATAAAGGCAACAGCCATTTATTTAAACACCAATTGGGGCAATATTCTGTTTGCGGTGGTGTATAAAGCACCCACTAAGCTCATGCGTCCCCGAGACCTGGACATCATCAACGAGGGATGAAACACATTCTTGGGGTGACCTAAATATTTAAGACACTGCATGAAATAACATTCTTATGTCCTGAAATGGACGCGTTTTTCTACAACATGCGAATGAAAACGACTATGTATGGCTGGGACTTGAGTAACCCACTTTATACCCCTAAAATAGCATGTAAATTCAAGACGTTCTGAAGTGTTAATAAATAAACTGCGATCAACGGGAAACAGTTTAAATGTGCTGAAAGAGATTAATTTGGATCACAACCCTTATTTTTTGAGATCAACCTTACCACAGCATTGAAAATGAGGGGACTTCAACAAACAACGCGTCAGAGTGATTAGAATATTTATAAGACAAACCTTTAAAACTCACTACCAAACCATCTCGAAATTTAAACACCAGACGACACCAAAGAATCCGCGCGACTGCTCCAGACAACACTTCTGGAGGAATATGAAACTGATACAATACAGATACCCTTGCAGCTTGAATTAAGTTTGGAACACTCCAACTGGACAGAAATATATGGGAATTGAACAAACAGACGAAAAATAACATTACAATGGATAGTCACGGAACCAGAGGGATGGCATACTCTAGCGATAATAAAACAGAAGCCATCGCAGATACATTATTGGACCAATTTAAGCCCAACATAATACCTGAAGACAAGGACTTCAAAAGCGATTAAACAAAGACGCTACAACATTATCTGCACGGACCAACACGAGACCAGGCAGAGAAGATCACCGCCGAAGAACTACAATGCACCATCATACATTTCCCAAAAAATAAAGCTCCTGCCCATGATCTTATTACAAATGAGATGCTGAAACATCTTCCACAAAAAATTGGCTGCCCTCCTACTAATCATTCTGAATAAAGCACTAATGATCTGTCATTTCCCGAACACATGGAAACAAGCTACGGTAATAGCTTTACCAAAACCGGTAAAGGATCAAATGTTTCCTCAAAATCTCGTCCTATTAGTGTTTTGCCAACCTTAAGTAAATTTGTTTAAAAACTCATAAGAAAAAGATCCTAATTTTCATCATTTCAAACCATGTAGTATCTGATTTACAGTTTAGGCTTATATCTTGACAATCAACAAGCCATCCCATGGTTGTTCTCATCGTAGAAGACACCTAAAGTTTGCACTAGAAAAATCAGCTGATAGCTATTTTCCTCAATTTTGAGAAAGCGTTTGACATGGTCTGGCACGCAGACCTTACGCAAAACTTATTTCCATTTTCCTATCTGGGTGATAAATATAGTAAATAGCTTCCTGCAACGTAAAATCTTTAAAGTAACAGTCGATGGTGCAAGTCAAAACAACTTGCCATACGAGTGGGCATACCACAAAGCTCTATCCTGGCCATTACCTGTACTCTTTAATTGTATCCGACGTACCTACCAGTAATAAAATTAAGGTGAAACTATTTTATGATGATACGCTTATTTACATAATTCATAGGAACATAAATTTACGTGAGCCTAAAGATGTAGCGGGTCCTCATTAAATTAGAAGACTGGCACATAAAATGATGAATTAGGTGGATTAGAGTAAATCCAGCAAAGTCGTCAGTATGATTATATCAAGAATAAGAAAACCATTCCAGATAGTCTTCTAATGCACAACATTGAAGTTTCAGTGCATAATTAAATAAAATATCTGGTAATCATGCTGGACAAGAAGCTTACATGGAATTGGCACATTGATTATACTAGAAAAAAAGGTTGTTTGGAAGATTCCTCCAATTATACGCACTTTTTATAAGTCGTGAATGTAATCAACAGAATAAGCTTCTACTCTATAAACGCGTTCCTTATACAACCCATGTTACAATATGGATATGTTGCTTGGCGCTACACAGCCAAAACCCACTTTAGTAGACAACAAATGGTTCAAAATACAAGCTTTATAACAATCACTGGTGTGGACAGAAAAACGAGGATATTTGATCTCCATGAAATGATAAACAGTAGAATGCTGATGGAGATCTGTAGGGATAGAAATAGTAAATTATATGGAGAGGTAGCCACACACAGTCACGAAATAATAACCTGGGAACCTGGGGAGGTACGACCCTGATGAAGAACGTTTCTACAAGACGCCAATACTGAGCTAAGCCCAAATCTCCTCAATGCCCCTATCATATAAGCCAATCCATACAAACAATCCTTAATTTATCTCTCGTTACTAGCTTTGACATTATCTCTGGAAGCTAAACTACACTCCCCTCAAAAAACAAAAATTCACATAATCATGAAATAATTTCCATTTTTCATGTTCACGCCCAATTTCATATTCAATTTCATCTTTCCTGGGTGTTAAAATGTGCTAATTTGTAATATTATTTCACAGGAAAAAATGTATGGTTTTTCAATAAATCATGTAAGTTAGCCATAAAAAAGAGGTTAAACGATTGTGACCTGTAAATCTCAGACCAAATCCGCCGGCTCTGTCAGAAGTTAATATCGCTTCTGATATCCACGCTAAGAGAAATGGCTATAGCCGAAAGGCTAAATTTAATCTGGCTGATGCAATTGACTGATTGACAATGAAGGACACTCTCATTGAAATTCACCATATAAGATCGTATTATTTATCCACGACATTACGATGTGTGATTAAGGTTAAAATATTTGTCTCTGAGGTCACGCCGGGCTTCCTTATTACTTATTATTATTATCCTTATTATTATTCACTACTTCACTATTTATATCTTAACTTTGCTGGGAACATTTGTATTGTTCGTATATTCGAATGTTAAATTTATTGAGAATTTGCCTTAAAATAAAAGTTTTAAATGCTGTCTCGCTTTTAGAGGTCTTCTGGTTTGCTGCTTAAGTTCAGGCTTCACGCGAATATATTGTATATTTTCTAGTGGCCCTTATAAGAGCCATGGTGTTTACTGATCTTTTTCTTATACTCTGATCTTCTCTCTTTTTGACCGACCTATTAGCATTGCTCGAGATTGGGAGTCGTATAGACCAATTACTCGTAATTATAAGATAAACTAAATTTATGGGAACTTAATGTTGGCCCTCAAAAGAGTCATTTTGTCCGCTTACTTGACTTAGGAGGTCTTGCAGGCATATGTTGTTCTCTCCAGATCCAAGGATAGGGCAGGTGATCTTTTTACAAGTCTTTGCAAGTTTCAATTTTTGGGAGGTTTGCCCCTGATGAGTTCAAGATGAGCTAAATTTATTTGTCCTTAACAGGCCAGATTATCCGGATTGCAGGTTTCGATGCTTTGCTAACAATTTGGGACTTTTCCACAGTGATATGGTTAGTATTGACATTTTTATATTTTTCTTTAGTTTGGTTTATGGGGGGCTGGCCATCTCTCATTGCCTTTTTGTTCAGAGCGGACTTGTCAAGTTATGACAATTAATATTATTGGTTATAATGAGACTAATTTTCTGCTGGAGCTATTCTCTTAGTTCTTTTAATAATATTTTATACGCAATTAGAACGTTCTGTATTTCTTATGAATTATAATACTTCTATATAATTTTGGTTATCAATTCACCCATATCATTGAAACTACAGCTTCGAGTCGTTTTGGGTCTTTCTCCGGCAAGCTCCATGGTAATCACTTCTGTCACCACTTACCGAGTATTTATGTGGTTAATAAAGTTTATATTGCCTCAATTATTTGCTCTTTTCCTCTTGTCATTTCTGTGTGTTCCTTGGTAGTTTGCGATATTAGCTTTACCAGGTAACAATACTATTTGTAAAAATAATAAGATCAGAACTAAATTTGATCTATTCGCAGGCCTACATGCCCCACTAAAACTAGGTAATTTTAAATGTTTCAAAATATTCAGTATAATGAAAGTTGTTTTCCGAATTCGCCCTTAAATGAAGTACTTTTAAATACCTTTTCTAAAAGAGCAACGAGGTTAGGCAATTTACTATTAAAAGCCGTTAATTTAATAAGAACTTTAATTACTAAGTTTCATTATAAACAATTGCATTTTTATTGAAAAACATGAACTTTAGGTCTAACCACATCGGTGGCCACATCATTTAAGGTGTCACTCTTGCAGTAGACTATACCTTCGATGACGGGGAGATCAAGGTTCAAATCTAGGTCGGGTGCACTGAGAGCGGTTTTTCCAAAATGGTTGTCCACTCTCCCATAACGCAAATGCAGGTACATCTCATCTAAATATAATCTTCCTCATCGCTAAAATCATTAGCATAATTAGTTCACAAGCGTATAATACAAACGGGTAGTAAGATGCGGTGACAAAATGCTTGGAATTTTAACCGATTGAGATTCAAAACAATTTACAGCATATAAACTTTTTGAGATTATGTATATCTGTACTTACTGTTAATTGATGGCCATAACTATTAATTCAATTATTTCTCCTCCACTATATGAATTGTGTTCTATTATTTATTGAATAATATTCTGTTATGTTTCGCTCTCTATTAAATGTTTAGTATAATATATTTTAATGAATTCTAGACAGAGAGTATTGTAGAAGGCCATATAATAAAAAATAAATGGCACGGAACTCCGCAAGGACTTTCTCGCACTATTGTTTGAAAATTGAGATATTTACTCAAAACACGTAATATACCGTATGTGAAACGAAATAATATACACTAGCAAACCCAAACGTAAATTTCGATATGCTTTCTTAAAACATTTTTTGTCTCCCAGTTTGATATTCCATAATTTTATTTTTAAGGAATTAATGTCCTCATTTGTATATTTGGACCAATAAAAAAAGATCGATATGGGTTCCACAAGGGTCAACACTTATTATTAAAATTTCGTCTTCCGGTTAAAGGTTTCTACATTTTACTAGGGGTTGCACATTTTATGGTTATTGCATTGCTATTAAATTCTTCATTTATAAATTTAGAACAATAAAAAAGGTAAATATTGACTATTGAGTCTAAAATGATTGAGATAGATCATTGATGTATACTCATTTCCCCTAAGAGGTTAAAGGAAAAGGAACATTAACTTTTTGAGAGACTTACTAATATTTAATTACTCTATGGCATAAGAGAATTATTGCGTTAAAACTTAGTAGTATCTCTTCACAACTAAGACTCACAAAAATGTATTAATATTCACCAATATCTCAAAAACTATTGGTTTTGTTAAAATATATTTAACATAAAAGTTTTTATTTTTAATATTACTACATAAAAGTTTTTATTTTTAATATTACTACAATTTTTTATTGATAAGTTATTTAGTATCTCAAATAGTTGCAGAGATACGGAAATTTCCGCTTCTGTAAAGTACCCTAAAAGCAGTGGCGGCTCGTGTATAGGCACTGCGGAACTGCAGCACCTCCTATTTCCACTTGATATTATCGATAACATTTAATATAATGAGTATTTTTTCTTTAATTCTATTTTTATTTTTGTAGTACAATATATATTCCTTAAGCTTAATGTCAGTACTTCAGTAGCCATCCCCCAATTTATGAAAAAGACACCAAAATCTTTGTATGGAATTGTGCTCTTCACAGTGCCAGTGACGTGGTGTTTGACTGTTGTGCGCATGCTCACATAAGAGGGGGTGGAGAGGAAGGCGGAACTGCCAGGTAGAGAGAGCACTGTTGCTCTCGCAGTGCCGGCTCTGGCGTGATGGTAGAAGGAAGTTTTTTTTACTCGGTGTGTGTTGTGCTTAACAACCGTGTACCATATTCTTGAATGTGATAAAGTGTAGACGAGTGTAGAATTAGATTATTATTCTGCTTCCAGATATTTTATTTTATTAATTTTTTTTGTTCTTTTATTTAACAAAAAGACTAAATGCGCTTACAGTACTTTCAATGGAGAATAATTTCCTCAATTGTCATCCTGATATCAAGGAGAAAATTATGAAACTTTTTGCGCAAAGTAAAACAAGAAGAATGGATTTCATTTTTAAATGAATAGATCAAGCTTGAACTGTATCAATTTAAATTAAAGTAAGTAAGAAATATTTTGTTTTTTTGCTAATATTTTATCAAGATCCTCAATAAATTTTCTTTTTATACATTTTTTTTTTCCTTTTACACAATTTTAAAACAAAGGCTAAAAAATTTCTGGAGCAGCACCCCCAATAATTTTAGCTACGAGCCACCAGTGCCTATAAGTCATTTTCATGGAAATATTAGATATCAATTTTATTTATAGTCCTAATCAACGGATATATACCTATTTTAATTAATATCGTTAAAACATATTTTGAGAAAATCGTTTTTTTCTCGTTTTGCCCTTTATTAAACTACTCTTAAATTTAGGGTTAAACAGACACACAGAGAGATGGCATTGCAACAACTACTTTTTAGGGTTCGGTGTGGGAAAGGGGGGGGGGGGGCATGAAACGTCGACATCCATCAACATTTCGTGTTATATTTTTTTGTGGTCACAATATTTAACTTTAGTGCTGGAAATTTAGATATAGATATGTATATATTTAATTATAGCTTGAAAGTTATTGGTTTTATAAATATTTGTTTTGAATAAAATATTTTTATTATAAATAGCTCTATATATTTGCAATAATAAGTAATTTTATATATTAAATAATTACGGAGATATGATAACACAAATTTAGAATTTACGCTCCAGACCGGAACCATTAAAATAATTTTGGCGAAAAATTGAGAATAGCCATTTTGTTTGTAATATTGATGATGAATGCTTATAAATACAATTTATTCAAAATCGTCAGAGCCAATTTTGATGAAATTGATTTTTTTCTCTTTTCGCCCTTCATTAAACTAACCTTAATTTTGGGGTTAGATATCCAATTCCAAAAACATCTCGTGGCGACCCTATTAAAACCGTAAATACCAAGTTTTAACCCGATCGGTAAAATAGTTTAGGCTCTACTCCAAGGTACAGACAGACATAGAAACAGACAGATGGAAATGCAAAAACAACTTTTTCAGATTCGGAGAGTCATGAAACGTCGACATTCATCAAACCTCGAGTTTGATTTTTTGACGATAACAATCATTTCTTTACCTGTAAGATAGCGAGAAAGTAAAAATGTATTTCCGCTATTATTATGTAGAGTTGAACTTGTATAATTCGAACTTGAAGATACCAGGAAAAAATTCGAATCATCCAAAAATTTTAATTAAATATGTTTCTTAAAAGGAATTGAAACTAAACATAGTTGAGTTTGCAATCAATCTCAAAAACTTAATTTAACAACGTATTTGGACATAATCTGTTCACAATTTCTTTAAAAAGTTAGAAATTTTAATCTGTTTTCTTGATTTATATCCCTCAGTCATAGTCTATGATTCTAATTGATTTATTGACTGGAAAATTGAATCACTTACATTGTTGCGACTTTACCATAAACGCTTGAGTTCTTGGATGTGGTCAATTGCTTCTGCCACACTCGGGATAGGCCTTTCCTGAACTACTGATGAAGTGTCCTCTTCAACCTCATACTCCATCCTCAGCCTGGATGTTATTGTTGAGAACTTCGGTGACGCTGTCCACATCAGTAACTTCACCACACATACTGCCACATCCTCATCCACACTGACGAAGTCCACATAGGAGAGCAGGGTCAGGAGTAACTTCCTTCTAGTTGTCAATAGCTGGTGCAGCTTCAGTCACAGTTTCTTCATTATTTTCTTTTTTGATAAAGCCAGCTTTTTCAAAATAGTTATTAATGGTCTCAACTTTCACTTGGTCCCACACTTGCATTCACATTCTTAAGGCTTGAAGAAAGCTAAGCGAAAGTTTATGAGTAGACCAATCTCCAGAAAGAATTTTTTCAACCAAAAATCGTCTGTAGAAATGTTTTAGGTTTTTAATTATTCCTGGGTCCATAGGTTGAATAACCGATGTCATATTTGGTGGTAAAAAAATAACCTTTACATTTTCCAAAAGGGGAACTCTTTTATTAGCAGTGCAATTGTCAATGAATAAAAGGATTGTCCGATTTTGTTTGCAAATTTTTTTGTCGATTTTTAAAATCCATTTTTCAAACAGATCACCTATCATCAATGATTTTATATTTGACTCGTATTCCACTGGCTTTGATTTTACATTTTTGAAGCAACGTGGGTTAGCCGATTTTCCATTCACTAACAACCGCAGCTTTTCAGAACCATACATATTTGTTCCAACGAACAGTGTTGTTCGATCTTTACTAAGCATTCCCCCACTGCACCGTTCACCTTTATATGCGAGAGTTTAGTCAAGAGTACACTTGTAAAAATGTCCCATCTCATCGACGTTAAAAAAAATCGGTTCTATGTCCTGGATCATTTATTTCAAGCCTTTCTTCCAATTATCGGCTGAACACACATCAACAGCATCACTTTCCCCACATACAGATTTGATGGAAATTCTTTTTCGTTGTTTGAATCCATCTATCCACCCTGCACTCGCTTTGAAGTATGTTTTTCCTAATTCAGTTTCGAAATGTTCATCCTTTGCTCTAAGAGGGCTGCTCACTGGGACTTTCTTGTCTCGCGCTTGTTTAAATCACTTCAGTACACAGTTGTCCACATATGGGTTTTTCAGCCCTCTTAATCTTTTCCTATCTTGTCCACTCTCATTTTAACTGCTCAAATTTTTTCGTTTGTTTTTCAAAAATGTTGGAAGGGTGCTAGGGATAATTCTGAAGGCCTTTGCCATTTTTTATTTCTTTTTAAGTTCATTTTCCACTTCCTTTATCACCGCTACTTTTTCGGCCAAAGTTAATTATATATATGAAAGTGACATCACGATGCACACACACACAAATATTACTGTACAGTATGTACAAAACAAAATAAGCTCACACGTCATAAGAATATCGCTACGACCTAATCACTAAGAACAGCGAACGTATCCGCTTGAGAGGTTCGACCTTGACTAATGGAGTACAGACCTGTACGTGTAAACAAAGACGTATGGGTGAGCTGGGGAGGGGGAGAGTTGTGAAGAAGGGTACTGACCGCATTTCAACGTCTCCTCCCCTTTTTCCAAAAATATAGAAACACGTTGCCGCAACTAGAAGTAGAAAAAAAATACTGCACAGTACATTACAACTTACAAAAAGTTCGAATTATCCAAAACAAAATTAGAAGTATCCACGATTTTTTAACATTGTTTTAATACAAAATTCACGCGACCGGGGAAAAATTCGAATTAAAGACGATTTCGAATTACGGAAGCTCGAATTAGTTAGGTTCCACTGTATTGTTATAGCACTATGCACTAAGACTTCTTAGTTGAATTTTATCACAACATCATCTGTAATAAATATAAATTATATAAAATTTGACAATTGATTCGTGGGAGTGATATCCTATTAATTCTACCCCATTTTTTCTTTCCAAGACAACAAATCTTGTTGCGTCACTGAATTTAATAGCCATTGCACTAAAGAGCCCTTTCATACAGGTTACATTCATGTGGCGGTACAGCAAATACAATGGAGTAAGTGGAACCTTTCACATGAGGCACGCAAGAGAATCTGTGTACGAGCCAGAGGAAACATGTGACACATGAGAACTTTCACATGAGACAAAATTTGATGCAATACACTTGAGTTAAATGGTTAAATATTTTATACAGATAACCTAATAAGTACACTACAAGCCCGTATAGCACTTTTGGACTCAACTAGTATCGAATATTCAATCATTTATCACGATATTCCACTGACATTTTGAAATTACTAGTACAATATTGAATGTTTGAATTTAAGGTTTTTATACAGTGCATGTATCTCAATAACATTTTTGGGACTTGACTTATTCCATTTTATGATACTAAATAACAAGGGTAAATGTTTTTCAGTTCTTTCGTGAGTTTGTATATTATTATGTATTAAAGTTGTTTTTAAAATTTTGCGTTTTTTAAACATTTGTATATTTTCTTAGATGATTATTTTATTATTATTACTATCATCATCACGTCTTACTACCCGTTCGGGTTATACGCACTTACGCTAATGTGTAATGGTAGAACTATTGTGTAATGAAATGGAGGACCTACAGTTTAACGTGGAATCCGAACCACGGTAGAGGCCTGGCATTCCACACATTTTCTTAGTTAATGTTTTAAGTCAAATAAATAAGCTAAGAAAACTTGTTTACACATTATTATCTAAAGACATTATCATCAACTTTCAAAAATAGAGTGTATAAAAACATCTCCTTTACTCAAAATGAAGCTATTAATTAATATCCGAGATCCATATTTCATCTCTAATGTAGTAGTGACCAGAACATTAGAGATTCTTCCATGTTCCTCAAGTCATCTTAGCAATGAGGTAACTTAGTGGCTTGCACTTATTCGAGCCAAATAAAAAAAGTAGCTCTATTTATCATGTGATTTAAGTTTCTTAACATTTTGATTCTTAGAATGACTCGCTTCTGTGGTCACATTGTCTAACACGTTACTCTCGTAATAGACTAACTATACTGCTGATAACGAGGACACCAAGGTTCAAATTTCGGTTGGGTGTACTTTGGGTGGTTTTTACCAAATGGTTTTCCAGTCTCACTCCAAGCAAATGTGGTTACACTTCCTCTAAATGTAACCTTCTTAATCCCTAAAATCATTAACGTAATTAGTACATAAGCTTATAACCCGAAAAGGTAGTACGATGCGGTGCTAAAAATATATTCTTGGAACGATAGTTATTTTTTAATTTATCTTTAAATGAAATATACAAATGTATAATCTAATACAGTATATCAATGATATATATTAAGTGTATATATACTACTTACAAGGAAATCATTGTTTTCAAGGGATGATATTGAATTATTATTCAAGTTTAATGTTTGAACCCGGGTTGGCACGTCTGCATCAATGGAAGCCAGTCTTTGTCCAACACACTCTGCGTGGAATAGTTTATTCTGGAGAAAACATCGGCAGTATAGAGGACACTTGGAGGTGCGTCCCTCTGTCAATTTGGGGTCAAGTGTGGAAATGAGAAAATACATTATCACATACTGGATCATTGAAGGTAGTGGTTATCTAAAACAAAAAAATATTTATGTAACTCACACTTTTAGTACATCTTCTTCACGGGCACGTATCTAGAGGATGGGTGACCTAGAGGGGCTGAAGCCCCCCCCCCCTCCCGAAATCCAAACAAAAATTAAAAATTACTATATAAAGATATAAAATTGTAAAGTTATCTTGTAGTGATATATTGTCTTGTAGTAATAAATTCTCAATTAAAAAATATAATAGTAATTAATTTCAGTTTCACTTTATTTACCGGATAAAACATCGTGAATAATAAGATGCAATATACTCATGAATTCCTCGACACACGGAGATAAAAATGTATCAAAATTTGGAAAAAAAAAATTATTACAACTGACCCATGCATGCATTCACTAATGATTAATATAATTTTTGTGACTTTGAATAAAAAATGTATTAGTTTTTAGAAAAATGTATGTAAAATTATTATATTTTCTATTGAAAGTTATAAAAAGTATATACATTATTAGTGAATGCAAGGATGGGTATTCTTTAATATATTTTTGTACGAAATTTTGATATATTTCCCCTCCATTGAGGTCAGATTCTCCCGCCACACCCTCCCTAGCCCGCTGTTTAGTTTTGAGATGACCGTCGTCGTCGAGCAATATTTGAAGAATGAGTTCCCACCCCCGGAAAGAAAATTCTGGATACGTGCCTGCTTCTTTGTCAAGATTGTATTCCGAAACAATGGGAAACAATTTATCGATTAATTCGACACCTTAGCTAAGTAGACAGTGCGTCTTCTTACCGAGTTAAATGTCATGGGTTCGAATCCCGGCATGGCCGAAAAATGTATCATTTATGAAATACGAGTTTACCCTTCCTCAGTGATGAATTAACGGCTGGGGACTGGATGTTGTGCCTGTCCTAGTCTTAAGTTAGATTATAAGCCATATGAAGCTACGACAGGTCTAGAAGGCGGGTAGTGGAAAACATATGGCTTGAATAAAAAACTGATCCAGATCATAAACTGTAAACAGTAACGGATGTAAAGTAAATATGTCGATTAATAAATCAGCTTTTGACCAAATAGTATAAATATTATATTTTACTTTACTAATAGTTTTGGTATATCAACACTAGAACCTAAATTTTCAAGATGTGCCAAGAGAGAAAGTAAACCAAAGACATTTTAATCCTTGTTCTGTTCTTGCTCCAACTGATCAGAGGCATTCATTAAACTGTACTAAGCTATCATATTTAGCTCCAACTAATTTAAATTAAATTAACGTTTCTTTAACTTTAATTAACTAAAACTAAATACATTAAAATGATCATTTGGTGTGGATATTCTGCGATTCCCAGGTAGCCTACAGTATGCAGTTAAATGTGCAGTGAAACCTGCCTTAAACAGACCCTCTATTAAACGGAAATTTGTCTTAAATTAAAATATTTTCTGGTCCCGTGACTTAAGGTCATTCGACCATCAAAATTTTATTGCATTATTTTAATAAGTGTATAAATATAAACTCTAAATATAGATTCATTTATTTCAATTCATTACAGTTATCGAGTTATAAGTAGTCAAACTTACTATTTTATTCATTTTACGTACTTATTTTAAGGTAAAGTAGTTAATGTATAGAGATTAAATGTATTCTAGCTAGACATGCATATAGAGTGTATGCATTGAAGTACTTACAATATTTTAAATAAAATTAGTTTTTAATTTATAAGATATTTAATAGTTGTAAAATTAAATAATTTTTGATCTTATACAAGTACTTTTCGTTTTATACTTCGATACTTCGATTTTATATCATTTTGTAGTACATAATGTCGTTATTTCAAATTTGTTTGGTTTATTAGTCTAACTCTACTCTTTTATTTTATTATGTAGGGTACGGCCAGACTGAGCGCGCGAGCGACTAAAATATAACAGACACAGACAAAGGCATGCTCCGATGCTTCCAGAAGGGGAGCACGAGAGCAAGTTCCAACACGTACCGACCAATTGGTCACACCGTGTGGTTCGCAAAAATTTAAAAACGGGTTGTCGCGTTTCGCGAAGTTCTGAAACAAAGAAACAGAGATTACATAATATTAGTAATATTGGGGGTAAAAAAGGGGGGATAAGAATTTGAGAAACCGACTAAGGGTTTTTAGAGTTACGTGCGGAGACACTACTCTATGGGGGGCTGGGTGAGAGCCTCCCAAACCACTGTTGACACATCTCGCTTATCCGAGCAGGGCTTTGGGACGTCGATGACACCCACCAGGGTCGATGACGTAGTTCCCAAGCCCCTGGATAAGAGGATTGGTGGCACCGGGAAGTCTGGCGTAGAAGGACTGCGCCAGTTTCCGGAAGTGGTCCTTGATGGTAGGCATATCCAGGTCGCGATGAAGAGTCTCATTCCGGACATACCAAGGTGCGCCCACAATGATCCTCAGACATACGCTCTGGAACGCCTGCATCCTCCTCATATACGTGTCCGCCAGGTGACCCCAAGTGGGACACGCATAGTCGAGGATCGGCCTGAGCAACTGCTTGTACAGCGTCAGACCGTTCCTTGTAGACAGGGCGCTACGCCTGTTAAGCAGTGGGCCTAGGACTCCCAGCCTTTGCCTCGCCTTGTTGAGTCTCTCGTTGCAGTGTCGTCTCCAGGTCAGTTTTGCGTCCAGCGTAAGTCCCAGGTACTTAACACTGTCCGCCCATCTGATCTGTTCTCCGAACAGCCGGAGTGGAGCCGGCCTGTAGTACTTTCTTTTCCATGTGAAGAGCATTGCAGTGCTCTTCTCCACGTTAATACTTGTTCTCCAGGTTGTCAGCCACCCCTCCAACTGCGTCAGGTGCGTCTGGAGTCGCCTCTCCACCAGCTGCCCTCGCCACGACTCCGCTACTAGAGCCGTGTCGTCCGCATACAGAGCCAACTCGGTGCCTGGGGATTTTGGAATGTCGTTCACATAGAGACTGAAGAGCAGCGGGCCCACCATGGAACCCTGTGGCACTCCAGCCCGGATGCTTCTGACTTGGGAGGTGGCGTTCCCAAAGGTAGTGGAAAAGGTGCGATGAGAAAGATAAGATTGAACAACCTTAACTAGTTAGAAGGGCAGGTTCAGGGAGAGGAGTTTGAAAAGGAGACCCTCGTGCCAAACACGGTCGAAGGCCTTTGCCACGTCAAGAAAGACAGCACCAGTCAGCCTGTTGATGTTGAAGTTCCTCGTAACCTGTTCCACGAGCCGGACAAGTTGATGAGACGTAGCGTGTCCCGCCCGAAAGCCGAACTGCTCGTCCACCAAGATGCCCCCCTCGCGAACATGTCGGGTCAGTCTCGTCATTATTAGTCTCTCGAACAACTTGCCCAGACAGTCGAGCAAGCTGATCGGTCGGTAGGACGAAGCTAGGGCCGGGTCCTTACCCGGTTTATGAAATCAGAGGACGTTGGCATGCTTCCAGAGCTCGGGGAAGTGACTCAGGAACAGGACGGCGTTGAATAACTCCACAAGGAAGTTAATCGCCTCCAAGGGCAGCTTTCTGAGGACCGCGTTACTGATACCGTCGGATCCGGGGGCCTTGTTTTGTCTTAGAGCGGCTATCGCCCGTGACATTTCTGTCACCTCCGTGGGTTCAGGTTCATCCAAGGGTCTGTACGAGACCGCACTGATGACCTGCGCCACGTGCGCAACGTGCACCGGGTCTGACGGGTTGTCAGTCGGTACAAATTGCGCCTCTAAGTGCTCAGCGAGAGCATCGGCCTTCTCCTGGTCGGAGTTGGCCACCCCGTTGCGACTCACAATAGGCGGCCTTTAAAAAAAAAATATAAAATAGAACACATTGATTGTAATGGGGGGTGGCCACACTGGAGCGAGCGAGCGAGCGAGCAACTGAGCGCGCGCGCTTGAAAGATAGAACTGGTTCTATTTTTCAAGCGCGCGCGCTCGACCCGGTACAGTCTAGTTTCCAGGCGCTAGGCAATATTATTGTATGTTGGTTCATTGAGTGCTAGGGAAACTTCTTATTTTGACATGATATTTGACTTTTTTCTATCAGTGATAGGTTTAACACACTTTCTATTAATGGCCTAATTTAATTGGTAAGACCATAAATAATATAATGTATATATGTAAGCCCGATATGTTAAAATACTTCAATATTATAATCAAAGTAGGCCTTTACAAATAAGAATCACCATTAGTTTGGAGAAAGTATGAAAAAACCACAACAATAAATAAGTTTTAAAAATCACCTTCAGTTCACTGAGCCAAGATTCGAACCTTTGCCTCCTAGTCAAAAGCTATCGAGTGCAACGCACCATTCCGCCACTGGTGCTGCTAATCTGATTTTAAAACACTTCAGTACAGTACCATACACATTTCTCAATTTATTAATTGGATGCACTCCTACTTTTTTCTTTTTTATATTATTATTATTAGCACCGCGTCTTACTACCCGTTCGGGTTATACGCACTTACTTTAATGTGTAATGGTAGGGAGGGTGATTGTGAGATGGAATGGAGGACATACAGTTTAACGTGGAATCCGAACCACGGTGGAGGCCTGGCATTCCCCACATTCACAAGATGTCTTGTCAGAGGTGAAGGAAGGGTTTGTAAATCAGATAAAACTGTGCCGGGACCGAGGATTGAACCCCGGCCGCCAGCATAGAAGTCTGACACCTTACCCCTAGACCACCAGGTCACCCTTCTTTTTTATAAATACACAATATTTTCTGTAAAAATTTTCGAGGAATAGAGATGTACCAAGTGTCTTTGACAGAGACATTTTCTCTGATGAACTAGGGTCTGCTAATTACGTGCTCGCCAGTTTGGCCACCCAGTCGCTTGCGCGCTTGTCAGTCTGGCCGAACCCTTACACCGCGTTGATCAATGCAAACGTAAATTTGTTATGTCCATTTCCTGAAACTTCTTGGTTTGACTGTACCTACCGATAACACAGACTAGCCGACCAAGGAAGGACCGGGCTACCCCGGTCTCCAACTAATGACTCACTTTTAAGTGCTTTATATGTATATATAGCACTGCGTCTTACTACTTTAGTGACGAGTTGTGACATTTATTTTGTCTCTTTTTCCTTCCTCTAGTAATTTGGCACTTGGATAATATTGTACTGTGTTAAGTTTTATTCTTAAACTCAAAATGTCAAAAGGAACTCATCTCTTGGTAGATCAAAATGCGTATTGATTTTAGACCTATTGTTTATCTGAATATTACAATTAACTTCATGGATGTATAAAACTGAGTTTCCCTTTAATTACTGGTTATAAATTTCACATTAAAACGATCTTAAAAGCTTTGAAAATATATATAATGTCACATGAGTACTCTGCATTCTTTAGACATTTTCTAAAAAAAACACATAATTTGGCGTGTTTATTGAACATGGCTAAGTTCAACCTTAAAAATGAAATGTGCATAAAAACCAAGAAAACGAAACAAAAAGGCGAAATCGAACACGAATTATTATAAACTTAAAACAATGAAATATTTGATCCACGATGTTTCCACGTACATACAAGGCCGCATATGGGGAGGTGGGGTTTCAAACCCTCCACAAAAATTTATGAACAAACTATACAGGACTTTATTTATGATGCAAACAATATACAAAATTAAGATACAAGTACAAATTAGGGAGCTGTGCAACCATAAAAATCACTTCGGAGAGCTACTAGAGGTGTTTAATAGTTAGAATATTTCCTAGCCTTCAGCAATTAGGGGATTATGTTGCCAAAAAAAACACTTCTGATAGCTTCTAGAGTTGTTTAATATTCAGAATATTTCCTAGTCTTCGGCAGCTATGGGGATATGTCGCAAAAATAAACCACTTCTGATAGCTACTAGAGGTGTTTAATATTCAGAATATTTTCTAGCCTTCGGCAGCTATGAGGTTATGTCGCAAAAAAAAAAACCTTCAGGTGGATTCTAGAGGTGTTTAGTATTTATAATTTTTCCTAGCCTTCGGCAGTTGCGATGTTATATTGCAAAGAAAAAGCTTCAGATAGCTTCCAAAGGTGTTTAGCATTTAGAAATTTTCCTAGTCTTCGGTAGTTGTTCCCAAAACCACTTCAGATAGCTTCTAGAGTTGTTTAATATTTAGAATTTGTTCTATCCCTCTGGCAGTTAGAGGGTTATGTTGCAAAAAAACAAACACTTCAGATAGAATAAAATTGAACTCGGGATCTTAGCGCGTCAATGTTCTAGCACTGAGTTATCCAGGACTCGTCCCTCGCTCATGATCTCATATCCACGCACACTGACGATATAAAAGTGTTAGTCAATTAACCCAAAAAGACCAACTTAGAAAATTGATACCTTACTAATGATGATTTTAATCCACAAAATTAGTGTATACACGAACGGTTAGTAAGATGCGGGGCTAAAAAAATTGGTATTTTTTTCCCTTAGCTTTTCACGCCCCGTTTGAGCTATAAGCAGAATAAGGAATGCGAATGACGCATTGGACCTTGTGACCACAAATGTGGGTATTTATTAGAGCTATAAATTTGGTTAAAAAATAAGTTTTCATAGACTACTTGCTATTTTCCGTTTACGATTTTGTTGTGGAACACGTTGTTTGCAATGTATTGACTTGTCGGTCAATTGTTTCATTGAATCCATCTCCACTTTTGTATGCCAACATGTCCTCTCGTGTCAAACAGTTGTATATCTTATCACATGGTCCTAAACGTGTCGATCACTTGACACACTCAAGCTTTAAAATATTTTTATTTATTTGGTCAACCAGTAGGCTATCGATCACTTTGCCTTCTTATGCACAAGCTTGTCGACCAGTTGGTCCTAATCCTGTAGGTCATTTGACCTACGTGGCATTCCAACATTTTTACAGCTTTCCGGCCGGTTTGTAAGGTGCCCATCATGAGCTCTGTTAACTATTATAATAATAACAACAACGAAAAGTATTACTTTTTTTACTACAAATAAAGAACTCTAAAACCTGCTCCGGTGCTAACATGACATCTAATGCGGCATTCTCGTCGTAGACTAGAGCGTTAAATACAGGGAGATCGGGGTTTGATCTCCGTCAGGTATACAGAGGGTAGTTTTATTATAAATTGTTTCCCACACTCTCTCTCTACGCAAATGAGAGTGCACTTCCTCTAAATTCAGCTTTCTTAATCCCTAACTAATTAGCGTAATTAGTACATATGAGTATACCGCGAACGGTTAGTACGACTCGGTGCTAAAAGAATAACAAAAGAACCCTTAAACTTTCACCACTCAAATTATTCAATTAAATTGCCTGGTAATATATTTTTTCTTCTTCTAAGAACACATTTTGTAAATAAAGGCCTAATAGTATTCAGTACAATAAATACTTTGCGACACGTGTATCATTAGTTCATTATTTTAAATTATTAATATTCTTTTAATCTTAGTAGCCGGGATTCAAACTCAAGACCACAACTCCCGGGTGAGCCATGCAGTGACCATTCATGTTCTAAATTAGTGGAAAAAAAAGACAACACTGACAACACTGTTGTGAACAAAGAGCTGGCAATCCCAGCTTACTTTCCCACTCCACCTGCCCATCCCCCTCTTCACAACACAACACCAACCTTCAACCATGTTAAATATTCCCTGTCAAAATGTTATAGCCTATTCATTCTAGGAGAAGCTTGCTTGTCGAATCACCTTAACGGTGTGCACAGGCTGCTAGGGACAGATATATTCCGATAGAGCGTAGTACTATCGGTCTGTCGTGCTCGTGACGGTCCGGTTAAAGAGGGAGACAATATCATTACCTCTCACTCTCACTAACTTCTCACTTTGAGTACAAATAAAAGTAAGGAAAGAGGGGATTAGTAAGTAGCCTAACAGGAAATGTTTACAGAGAGGTTTGGTGGAATACAATGCTACCGTTAGAAGGAAAAATACTTTTAACTACGCCTAGCTCAAGGGTGGATCCAGGGCTAGTTGTGGGGTGAATTGGTTTTCACAAGGCTCCTTCAAGGATAAATTTAATAATTTTTATTAATAAAGATTTTAATTTATAATATTTTAATTATAATATTGCGAATTTAACAAACAAGTTGAAATTAACAATTAATTTAATAATAATAACAATAACAATAATACTTTGAGAAAGAACACAATTTGGATTAACCAATTTGTAAATTTAATACAAAAATAACATAAAACAAAAAGTCGCCGTCACAATAAAAGTAATAAATATATACTGTACATAGGTCTAAAGTCTTTCAGTAATAAAAGAAAAAAAAATTATTCTAATACTAAACTTAATAATATAAATACTGGAAAATTTTAGTTTTAACACCCTTGCTTTGCTCTAGAGCTAAGTTGAAAGAGATGTTGAATAATTTTGATTAGGTTGTTTAGGAGATAGGATGAGGAAGGTGTTAGTCATTCCTTACAGCTTTAAAGTACTGGTTTCGATATTTATGATTATTTTTTATGCAGGATGGGACAATTGCACCCAAACCCACCTGGATCCTCCCCTGGCCTAGCCAGGGAAACTCAAGAAATATATGATTTGATGCTAATAAGAACAAATTCACTGTGCTGTTTGTAGAGATGATTACATATTCCAACAAGTTAATATACAAAATTAAATACATTTTTTGGAATATGTGGGATAAAAATGACATTAATTAATGGTTTTTTAAAGTATGATAAACACTTTTTTTTTAAATGTGATATTCAACGAAATACAATAAGTGTAATGATCTTGATATTATTTAGACACAATTATATTTAACTAGGACTGATTGCCATTAATGATAAGATTTAAATTTCTAGCCCTAAGTTCTATAGTTGTACTTGTAAACAAAATTAGTTACAGGTTCATATTTAATCACTGGCATCATACAAACTGGTCGATAAGTTGTAAAAAATATGTCGAAGGCTAGATGAGACATGCGGCCGACACGATTTGGAACAACTGGTTGACAAGTTCATGCTTAGGTGGACAAAGTGACAGCAAACTGGCCGACCAATGGGGGCTCCAGCTAACTGATCGACAGCACACTGGTTAACATGTGTGGAAAAAGTGGTCGACAGACAAGTGACTGTCACGCAAAAGCAATGTCGATCACATGGTCAATGTGAGTAGGACCTTGTGATAAAGAGCCAATTGGTCGACAAAAAGTAGAAAAATATTTGGAATGCTAGGTGGGTCAAGTATCCAACCCTAATATGACCCACTGGTCGACTAGCTCATGCATAGGAGGATAAAGTGATCTACACACGAATAGTTGACCAATTTGGGTGTATAAAACTAATCAACAATAAACTAGTCGATACGTGTGAACAAAGTGATCGACAGACAAGGAAGCTACACGAGCGAGTACTTAGGCCAAATTGTTGATAAGAGTAGGACCATGTGCTAGATCAGTGGTTCCCAACCTTTTGTGGCCCATCTCCCCTTTCTGGAGGTTGACTAACACTGCACCGGGGGGGGGGGGGGGGGTGCACAAACAGTTGAGCAATTACAAATGATGAAAACATACATAATATACAGCGAAAATGTAAACCAAATTATTGTAAAATAATAGCAGAAATGGTATGTTCTCTAAGAAGAAAATACAAGGAATTAATACAAATATTAAAGTTATTATTTTTATTACAATATAAAAATATTTCTCTAACCACATCACTCAAAAGTAGCCTTATTAACGTTGTTATCTTCTGATTAAATATTACTTTATTTGGAAAGATTCTCACCTGGATTAGTTTTTAATTGAAAGTATTTAGAATCTATTTGGCGTTGTCACCTGGGCTATTTTTGGAAATTATATGCATGCATAATCTATTTGGAGTGCTTCCTTCCCAGCAAATTTTTAAAACTGAATGTCTCAAGAAACTATTTGGAGGGGTCCTCACCTCAGTCACCTCAATCACTTGGCACATTTTTTAAAATTAAATGTCTTTAGAAGTTATTTACAGTTTTATTCAAGTATTTTAGCTTCATATTCGAAAATATCAGAAGGTGTGAACTACATCTAGAAGGGGACTTATTTAGACTGAGAATGAGCAAGTGAGAGATATTGAGTGAGTGTCAACGAGTGATAGTGAGAGAGTGTGTGTAAGAGAACGTGAGAGTGTATTTGAGAGAGTGTGTGTGAGATAAAGTGAGAGAGAGTATATAAAGAGAGAGTATATAACGGAGAGTGTCTGATAAAGTGTGTAAGGGAGTGTGTGTGTGATAAAGATAGAGAGCGTGAGATATATCGTTTAAGTGAAATTTTGGGAGAGAGACTGTGAGATGTATTGTGTGAAAGAGAGCGAAAATGCGAGGCCGTGTGAGAGAGACTTTTAGAGAGAACGTTAGAGCAAGAGAAAGTTTTAAAGAGATAAAGTTTTAGAGAAGAAAGTTTGAGTGAGAAAGATTGAGAGAGAGTGTGTTTGATAGAAAGAGAGATTGAAAGAGATTAAGAGACATATAGAGATAGTTTGGATGAGAGAAAGTTCGAGAGATTGTTTGAAATAGAACGAATTTGATGGAGAGAGTTTGAGAGATAGTTTGAGAAATTTAAAGAGTTTGAGACAGTAAAATAAACAGAGAGGGTGTTTGAGAAAGTGAGAGAGAGGGAAAATGTAAGAGCATGTAAGAGAAAGTTTGAGAGAGATGCAGAGTTTGAGAGAGATTAAGAGTAAGTGTGATAAATATAATGTCGGATAGAGTTTTTAATAGTGTGTGTGAGGGGAGAGAGTGTGATAAAGAGGGAGAAAGTCTGAGAAAGAATGATAGAAGATGTGTGAGAAAGTGATGTAATAGAATGTGTGCGTGTGTGTGTGTGTGTGTTTGTGTGTGTGTGTGTGTGTGTGTGTGTGTGTGTGTGTGTGTGTGAGGGTCGAGAAAGTGAGAGAGAAAGTGTCAGATAAATAAATGGCTACTTTCGGGCTTATAAAATTATATATAAGATAAGTATGCTCCTTAATCTACGGATTTTCAGAGATTTTCATTTCAATAGTTTGGATTTCAATATTTTGTTTTCCTTTTGAAATTATTAAAGATATGTTTTAATTGTTTCAATCTTATTCACAATTGGTTGACTTGTTTCATTGCTTATGTTTTGAGATACCCCAATTGGTTGACTTGTTTCGTTGCTTATGTTTTGAGATACCCCAATTGGTTGACTTGTTTCGTTGCTTTTGTTTTGAGGGATAAATTGAAAAACATCTACATCATCTTTGGTTTCCTTTCTCTGCATACCTATAGAATATAGTATATTGCGCTTGACTTTGCAATTTTGGAGGACAACTTTATTTCCAACTTTGAGGGGTCACCAACCTATATAACATAAATGTAGCTGAATCTATTATGACTCTTTAAATATATAGTTTGACACTCTGAGATGATCATTAATATAAATTCAAGCTTTTCACTACAATACAAACTGGTTTATGAATCGGCCTACTTACAAGATGGTTATTAAATTTATATTGAATAGTTAATACTTCATTTAAGTGAACATTGACAATACATATTTATGTATGTAATACAGATACGTGATTTATTACATCTGAGAAATAATGTTTCTAAAGTATGTTTTAAGGTGATATGGATAACTTAAAATTATGTCCACCTTGCATGGTGAAATTTCTCTTCCAGACTGCTGTCCGCATTAATGAAGCAAGGTCAATTTGTTTAATAAGGTTATAAAATGCATATGTGAAATCTTGCAATTAAGTAAACTATTTAAACAAATCGGTAAATTCAATTCAATATAAAAGGGGACTTTCCCTAAAGCAAAAGTATTAGGGGGACTTTCTCATAAAGTAAAAATATTGGGGGTGACATGTCCCCCCAAATATTTTTACTCACCATGAAATCATTTAATATTTATTTCGTAAATCTAATAATACTCTGCCTCGATTCACGGGTAATATTTTTTCCCTTGGATAACCTTTTAGGAGACACCACAAATAAGGGAGGGTATAGCAGGCGATTTTAATTATATTTTCTTAAGAAAGAATAGCAGTTAGGCCTGAAAGTGTTGTTCATAATCATCAGGGGAAAAAAATGTTCTGAGCAAATAAAATACGAATCAGGATTCAATTTTCCATCCCGTTCAATAGTGAATACATCTTCGTCTAACATCAGAATCTTTATGAAAATAGGTGACCTGGTGGTCTAGGGGTAAGGTGTCAGACTTCTATGCTGGCGGCCGGGGTTCAATCCTCGGTCCCGGCAAAGATTTATCTGATTACCAAACCCTTCCTTCACCTCTGACAAGACATCTTGTGAATATGGGGAATGCCAGGCCTCCACCGTGGTTCGGATTCCACGTTAAACTGTAGGTCCTTCATTTCATCTCACAATCACCCTACCATTACACATTAGCGTAAGTGCGTATAACCCGAATGGGTAGTAAGACGCGGTGCTAATAATAATAATAATAATAATAATAATAATAATTTATGAAAATATTGTGTATAACACCATATCCCTTAGTTAGATTACTTTTATTGCACACGGCAACGGTAGTATTGTTATGACACTTTTCGTAACACTTCACGCATAAATAATAGGAAAGCTTACAAAAAACACACAAGCATTTACTATTCACAGTGACTTTAGTAGCATACTCGACCTAAATAAGAAGCTAATAACGAGAGCGACACCGCACAGTCACATGTGCTGCTAAGAAGCAAGCTCGGCTAGGTCACGAGCTGACGTCACAGCAGCGCCGCGCTAGAGTAGGGTTGAATGCTGGCAGGTATAGGGAACGAGCCAAACTTGTACCGTTGAATGTATAGTGTAGATATATATACATTCAACGCTTATACTCTATAACCTTGGGTATAAGGACCGATCATGATAAACAAATAAATCTTAAAATTTCTCAGTAGGAGTTGGAGAAATTGTGGTAGGGAGGGGATTTGGAAGTTCAACACTTCCAAAACTAATACATTCAATTACTTCTCTGTATGGTAAAGAATATAAATTCGTTAAGTAGGTATGGGAACCAATACAAATAGACATTTACATAATAATAATAATAATAATAATAATAATAATAATAATAATAGTAATAATAATAACAATAATAATAATCATAGTTTAATATGGCATTCTGAGAAATAGTGGTGATATACTATTACAATAGAGAAAAAAAAATTGGAATGAGGTATAAAATAAAATTTTTGCAGATAGGTAGAGATAAATCAAATCCCAGATAGCTAAATAATAATAGACTATAAATTTCTCAAAGTGAATTTGGACAAAGGGGTTGGGCGATGATGGGTTAAAAATCTACAAAACTAATAGAAACAGCTACATCTCAGTGCAGTGTGGTTAAAAATTGAAATTTAGCATGCCGGTAACTGCACCACTACAAATAACTATTAAGTCTGAACATTTTAACATTTTAAAATGGAACTCCAAAATGCAAAGCGGGGGGGGGGGGGGGGGGGGGGGGGGCGCTGGAGTTAGAAAAAAATTTGTTAGGTGTAGTAGAAAATTGAAATTTGTCTGGCAGGTAGAAGTACAACTATGGATAACGTAGTGATTTTTAAAACAATAAGTTTTTAAATGGGAGTTAGAGAAATGATGATTGGGGAGGAGAACGGAAAAATTTCAAAAACCAATAGAAACAATTACTAACAGAACAATTTGATTGAAAAGTTAAGGTGCTTATTTGAGTGATTCTTTCAAATTAAATAATTTTTAAATAGTAAATTTAAACTATTTCTATTAGTGTTCATTGTAAAAATGCCTTCACGTAAAAGAGCCATTGTTATCGTGCTTGCAGTTGTGCCCTAATGTAGGTATTTTTCAGTTATTTAGATTTAGTTTGGTTTATTAGATAGTAAATCTAAGCTGTTTATCTTGGTGTTCATTTCAACAATGTCTCCGCGTAATCGAGCAAATATTCATGCAAAGATTGCAAATATTAAAAAAATATATTTTGGTTCCTTCTTATAGGTGGTTGTGTGGCTTCATCGACATACAAAGTTCTTAGCTCACACGTGTCTGAAAATGTGTTTTTGGTAGCTTAGATCAGGCTTTCTCAAACTGCGAGGCTCGAGGGGATTTCAGGTGAGGCGCAGCATCGTTATATCTGTGAACCAATTTTTCACTTTCTTAGACTTGCTAAATTCTGATTGGCTGTAAAAAATTAATATTCTGTTTTATTTATGAAGCAATAAAATTAATTTTGATCTTTGCATCTACATTCCATATGTATGAAAGTAATTTCTCAACAAGTATGATAATTTGAATTACAGAAATAGACTGTCAGTTGAAAAATGCCTTCTATGTGTGTTACTCGTATGTAAACAGAAGCTGACTGGACCATCTTTGTGAAAGTAACAGAAACCCATTCTTACAAATGACACATTTTTCATGAATAAAATTTCCGTCATAAAATGTTAAAACAAAATTGATATTTTATTAATGTTTTACAAAACTTTACTAGTCTATTCTTAATAAACTCCTACAAAGTTCCTTTAAAAAAAATTAATGCAATAATAAATGCCTCATTTTTGTATTTTAACGTAAAAAGGTTATTTTTATTCTAAGAAAGTGAGGCTTAAAAATTACTTTTAATGTTCATGTAAGGCTCCAGTGCATAAGTTTGAGAAAACCTGGTTTAGATTATTCGCTAGAAATAAGTTAATTTACCCAACTTAAATGTGAGTGAAGCCGTGAGCAAACTCAAGTTAAGTTAAAAATAGTTATAAAAAAATGAATGGTTGATTAATTCATTTAACAAAATTAGTAAATAAATATACGCAGAAAAACAGATAAAATATACGTTGGCACTGAAAAAAGTTCAAAATTCAAAATAATACCAAATTATTAACTTGGAGTGGCCCCATTCATATGCTAATTATTAGCATGGAGTGGCCACATTCATATGCTAATTACTCAAAACAAATTCGAGTACAAAACTTTTTATTTGTGGAACAAAATGGTACAAAACTAATGTAAAGATTTGGATTGAAAAGAGTTCAAAATTCAAAGTAAAACAAAATTATTAAAATGTATATGCTAATTAATCAAAAAGGGTACGGGTACAAAACTTTTTATTTATGGTACAATAAGGTACAAAAACTAATACAAAACTTTGGCAAGACGTTCAACATACAAAAGTGGTACTACAGGTTAATGGACGTGCTGGTTGCTATACCTTGTGAAGTAGTAAATTGAGAGAAGACATATGTTTTTTGAAACGGTAGTATATACTATTTCACTAAACATTACACACCCTCACCATCTAGTAACATCACAATCATAACGAATGTTTCCGAAGACAACACAAACACTTTAAATAAATGGTCTAAAAATTAATTTGACGAAAAGTCATTTAGCCTAAAGTCATTTAGGCTAAAAATTAATTTCGCAACAGGCATTTGACCTAAAGTCATTTGGCCTACACTTTAGTCCAAATAACTAGTACCCTGCTTATCCTGAAAGAAAGAAAGAAAGCTTATTTTGCTTGGCTCAAATATGGTGTATGACTTAAAAAATAAGTCAATATTTTAGTCATTCAGGCTAAGACACAATTTAATGTAAACTGAGTGTATTGTAGATAATACACAATTAAAATTGATTACTAAACAATTTAATTATATATGATTTATTTTTATATTTTTTCTAGTAGTGTCAAAAACATTAATTACGTTAATAAACATATTGGCTCGCTTGGTAAAGACAGTAACTGAGCTAATCCTCTATTTTATTGAACTGCAACATTAACTTTGGTGTTTCAATTGTTGGAAGTTTGAATAGTATTAAATTTATATCTTGACAAGGATGGAATATATATATACATTTAAACATTAAATTACCCACACAGCTGGGCACGTGGTCTAAATGTCAAGTTCAATTAGTTTGGATTCGAATTCAGGCCAGTTATATTGGCTTTCTACTTTCGCCATGGAAATACGGGTACCTTTCCTCTAAATTATATCCTTCTCGTCCCCTCCACACTAGCGTTATTAATGGTTTAAGGTTATGTGAAACGCGGAGAAGAATATAATGCGATCTAAGATTTAAAAAAATTGACAAGTTTAAAACATAATTAAGATAGTATATAATCAAGCCCCTCTCGTGATTTTATTCTCTTAATCTCTGATAAAGTGTAAAATTAAGATTTATTCTCTTAATCTCTAATCAAGTGTAAAATTAAGACGTCAAGTTCTTATGATGCAGAAATTAATAATTTCGCTGTTGAAGGACTTCCCTACGAGCCACCACAGGTTAGACCACCCAATTCCTTTTTCCTCCATAAACTTTTGTAGAACGCCCTAGATGGACATATTTGAGCCAAGGCAAAGAGGTATATTTATTGTGAACATATTTTTAGAATGTTAAACAAGATAATTTTGGTCTCCTCCTTAAAGACATTCCCGTTATTACATTGATTCACAGTTTTTGTGTTGAGATTCATAGAAATTATAATGTCAATACTTACGTCTGCTTTACTGAAGGTCTAAATTATTGAAACTCGTATACCAATCGTATTAATGTTTTGGTGAAAAAATTACTCTTAATACAAACACTGTTTTCATTGTGAAACCATGGTCGACTACTTTCATACTGACTTTATTCTGACTCACGTTAGATAAATAATGAAAGCTATCTTATCTGTATATGATGACGTAGACCATGTGTGCATTTATGTTCCCAACACCTTCTATTGTATGTAAGCAATTTGAATAAGATCTAGTAGCTATTAGCTTTGATATCACACACATAGGTGGGTACGCGGACTAAATGTCAGGCTCATTAAACCTGGTTTGTCTGTTATTGGGAGGTTGGGGTCCGGATCTTGGCCGAGTATACACAACTTATATATATAAAGATATATATAAAGATGAAAATCGCCCTCCAGATCAGCTGGAAAACTGAAATTTGACAGCATGGTAGAGTGATTGGACCATATAATTAGAAAATTTTAAAAACAGGAAATTTCTAATTGGGGTGGGTAGGAAGCTATGGTTAGCAAAAACTTTTTAGATGAAATAGAAAATTAAAATTTGGCAGACAGGTTAAGAGACCACTCCGAATAATTAAAATTCCTGAAAACCTTAAAATTGCTAACGGGATTCCGGGAAATAGGAGTGGGGATCTAATCAAAAAAATAGTTGTAAGTGTGGTTAAGTCTAAATTTGGTAGACAGGTAGACGGGAGGAAAGGGGGAAGTTGGGAGTTTAAGTTTTCCAAAATTAATAAAAAATTCTTCTTCTTAGTGTGGTTTAAAAATGAAATTTCGAAGGAATGTAAAGGGACTACTTAAAATAACCATAAGAGTCACAAATTTAAAATGGGACCTCGGGAAATAAGATAAAAGGGGGAAGGTTATAAGAAAAAAACACTTTTAGGTGGGGAAGAAAATTTAAATTAGCCAATCAGATAGAAGAACCCCCAGATAACTTAATAAAAATATAAATTCCTAAGTAGGAACTAGATAAACGGGGAGGGGGGACAATTTCCTAAACTAGTACAAATAGCTACTACTCTGGTTGGGATAAAATATATATTTGGCAAGTGGGTTTAGGGTTTCTTAGGGTCTACAAATAAGCATTAAATTCTGAAAATTAAAAATTTAAAAATATAACCCCGGGAAATATGGAGGGAAAGGAGAAGGGGAGTGGTAGTAAGGTGTAAAAAAAACTTTTAGGGTGGTTAGAAAATTAAATTTGCCATGAATGTAGAGAAATTTCACTCCAAATATCAAAATTTGGGTGCTATTTATTCCCTCTTTTAAGTGGGGGGAGGGTGGTATTGAAATGGGGAGGTTTTGAAATTCCCAAAAACTGAAATAATTAATTACTTATAATTGTGGAAGAAGATTCAAGATTGAAATTGGTCAGGCCTGTATAAGGACTACCCCAAACTGCAATGAATGTTTGAACATTCTTAAATTTCAAAATAAAAGTCCACAAAATAGAAAGGTGTTCCCATCGAAGTTTCTAAAGATACAAATCACTCAAAAATGGTCAGGGCTGGAAATTTCCTAAACTAAATGTATCAACCATTTATCAGGGTAGTAAATACTTTAAATTCAACTAGATGGTAAAGAGAACACCCCAAAAGAAAAACATTTTTAAAATTAAAAAAAGAATTGGAATAAAATGGAGAGTGAGAAAAATGTTCAAGACTTAGAGAAAACACCATTTTTAAATGTGTTGGAAAATATAAATTTCGCAGATATATAGAAAATTATGATTTTTTAAATTTTAAAATCAAGATCTGTGTTGAAGGAGAGCTAATAATTTAAAAAACTGGTATGAATATTATGTTAATGTGCTAGGAAATGTAAAAGTTTCAAGCAGTTTATACAACCACCCAAATGATCAAAAATAAAAAAATTGTGAAAATTTTAAACTTTGAAATTGGTTTAAGGTGCTGGTCAACACTCGTTCACCCATAAAAACATGGTATTACAAAATAAAAGATTGTGACAAAACCGTTGTATGGATTTGAAATCGGTTTTCACCAATGAAAAGGAATTTATAATATCTAGAAAAAAAAAACTCTGTATAACTTCTACTAATCAAACTAATTAAATTATACAATGAAAACCATAAAAATTTCAGCCTCACACTATTTTGCTAATAATGACTTCCGTAAGTGAAATATTCAAAATTTAATTTTACTATATAAGGCAGAACTATTTTTACTTCAATATTCTTAGATTATAATTCTTATTTAATGTTCAATTATTTTTTTATATTATTTTAAATGAATAACTTGAACAAGATTAAAATGGATACAAGTATTAATGTTGGAAAAAGAAGAAATCACAAGGCTAGATAATATGTTTCTCCTTGTTTGAGTTATTTATATATAATTTATTAGTTTAATACTAAGCTTTAAAAGATTAATTATAAAATTAAAATTTAAAATAGTTTGGTAACCATAGTGTAACGATACTTGTAGGAATACCGAGAACTACGTGTACCATTTAGCAATTTACTAGGGTCACCCATTTACAGCGTTGCCACGATTGTTTTAGAATTGACGAGACAAACCATTTATTCCATTATTGTGAAGCTTTAAAATTATGAGTTGACCTGGGGTCTAGGGGTAAGGTGTCAGACTTCTGTGTTGGGGGTCTGAGGTTCAATCCTCGGTCCCGGCACAGATTTATCTGATTACCAAACCCTTCCTTCTCCTCTGACAAGAAGTGTATTAATCACAACTTGTGAATGTGTGGAATGCCAGGCCTCCACCGTGGTTCGGATTCCACATTAAATTGCAGGTCCTCCATTTCATCTCGCAATCACCCTACCATTACACATTAGCGTAAGTGCGTATAACCGGAACGGGTAGTAAGACGCGGTGCTAATAATAATAATAATAATAATAATAATAATAATAATAATAATAATAATAATATAATCAGCTCTTTTTCGACTTGCAATAAATTTTATTGCTTGAAAATCTTGAGTATAAAAAATTTATAATAAATATTAAAGTTCTAAAAAGCTGTACATATATATAACCAAATTAATAGTTCCTAACACGAAAGGACCACAGCATCCTTACTAAAACAAATTTATTTTATATTGACCTACCAATAGTTGTTTACATCTTGATTTTATGGATATTCATGGTGATATAATTCAAATGATCCCCTCTCCACTTTCGGGCACACCTCCCAGCATCTTATCTGATACTATTCGGTATCCTCACTGCAGCGCACAAATTAATATATTCACACATTCAATAATTAGTAGGCCTAGCAGCAGCACCTTTACAGAATATTTGATGGACATATCCTCCGGCGATTAGTCGAAGACATAATTGTATTCACAACTGTAAATATTAGATTTCATAATTCACTTTAGTGTTTTAATTTATTTAGTGAACAAGTTAAGGTGGGTTGGAAGAGGACGCGAGAAAAATTAAGTGTTTTTGCAGTTTTCACAACAAACTTTTTTAAATCAAATGCTTCATTAGAGACATATAGTTTAATTTTCTATACATGGCAATATCAATAGCTGTTCTTGAATATCTGCTATGAGCATAGCATCATTTAATGAGAAAACATTTTAAACGAGGAGAAAAAGTTTTCACAAAATTCTAGGACACTCATGACAGAAATTTAACAACTGTTGATATCAACATGTGAAGAAAATTAAACTCTATGTTTGTACGTGACTCAAGTTGGCCCGCCACATTGCCGAAAAAAAATTTTTTTTTGTCTAATCGTTTGTGCTCTATTTATGTTCATATGTGCCCGAACATGAACATTTGTGCTGTTAAACTGGCCATTTTAGAAAATATTTAATGTGGTGGGACAACTTGAGCTCAAGCTAGCCCGCCACATATTGAAAAACACAACATAACCAAATTTATTTAAGTCAATCCATTGTGTTCCATTTGTGCTCATATGTGCCCGAAAATGAACATTTGTGCTTTAAAATTAGAAAATCTAGAGAACATTTAATGTGGCGGGCTAACTTGAACCTTCCCTATATCATAAACTGTAGAAAAATATAGTTCAAGCTGGCCAGCCACATTTTTAAATATCAATGTAACAAAATTCTGTATTCACCATTCGTTTGTTCTTAGTTTGTGCTCATATGTGCCCGAAAATTAACGTTAGGGCTGTGAATCTAGGCCTTTTAGATAACATTTAATGAAGGCGATCCAACTAGAGCTCAAGCTAGCCCACCACATTAACTGTTTTCAAGATTTTCTAATTATAAGAGCACAAATACTCATTTTTGGGCACATATGAGCACAAACGAATGGTGAAAACAGAATTTTGTTACATTGATATTTAAAAATGTGGCGGGCCTGCTTGAATTAAATTTTTCTACAGGTTATGGTATAAGGAAGACTCAAGTTAGCCCGCCACATTAATTGTTCTTTAGATTTTATAATTTTAAAGCACAAATGTTCATTTTCGGGCACATATGAGCACAAATGGAGCACAATGGATTGACTTAAATAAATTTTGTTATGTTGTGTTTTTCAATATGTGGTGGGCTAGCTTGAGCTCAAGTTGGCCCACCACATTAAATATTTTCTAAATTGGCCAGTTTCACAGCACAAATGTTCATGTTCGGGCACATATGAGCACAAATAGAGCACAAACGATTAGACAAAAAAAGGTTTTTTTCAGCAATGTGGCGGGCCAACTTGAGTTACGTTATGTTTGTACTGGAGCAATATTTGATTTAATTTGCCGAAAAAAAAATTGTTTGCTATGAAAACTGAAAAAAAAAAACTAGTTTTCCTGGCATCCCTTTGATCCCACCTTAAGTACAGTTAATAGGAGTGCCACATTCATAGAAGTAGGGTATAAAGTCTGAAACTAGCTATGATATATATAGTTATAACTATATGTTTTATGTATTTTGAACTGGTACAGAGGTATCAACTATAATCTGGCATACTTGGAACCCGTCCCTGCCATGACAAAACCATTTTATGAGGTTCATGGTGACGTCGCTGCAGAAAGAGAAAATTTAGATCAATTGTAGGTCGAAGCAAAATGTTTATCTTACTATTTTAGAAAACACTTTTGGGTAAGAGTGGAATTCACATTTATATGAGAAAATTAAGTCAAACATGAGTGAAAAGGACTCCAAATAGGAGAAAGAAATTCAAGCCCACACATTGTGATTTTATGGCTGGCTACCTACTAAAAAATCGCGCTGAAAGACGTGTCATTAGTACGGGCTAGTCTTCATTTGAAGTAACTATACGGTTGGGATGAAATATATATTATTTTTATTTCACCCTTCCAGGCTATTCTTATTTAACTACACTTCTTGGACAAGAATGAGGAAAGAATAATTTTGAGCAAATACTACAACATTGGTATGGATGGGGAGTGTGAAATAATATACTATATAATATAAGCTACAGGCCAGATATTGAGGAAGAATACATTAGTACCTAATTAATCTTGCTTTCAAGATCAGGGATGCAGTTTAACGTACAGAAATCATTACTTGCTACGAATTAATTTCCATAACAAAAAACGTTTTAGATGTCATCGTTAGATCTCAAACTAGCGTTGAAACAAGCCATTTTACCAAGTTGATTTAATTTTTATTTTTTTTTAATTAAAGAGTTTATTTACTCATACATGGTATTAATATTGTGTGTGCTTATTGCGAGATAAAAAATTGCCAATTTATTCCTCATATTTCCCCAATTTTACAAATTAATTGATTTGCTGTAGTGCAAAACTAAACTGGTTTATTAAATTTATGATATTACATTGTGCGAGAATGAGAATTTAAAAAAAATGAAAGTCATAAAATGTATGTTAATAGTCTTCCTGAAATATTTTCTTTATATTATGTATGACCCGCCTCGGTGGCGTAGTTGTCTAACGCGCTAGTCTTGTTAAGCTCGACTGCTGAGGACGGGGGGATCAAGGTTCGAATCTCGGTTGGGTAAACTGGGGTGGTTTTTCCTAAATGGTTTTCCACTCTCCCTCCACGCAAATGCGAGTTCACTTCCTCTAATTCAACCTTCCCAATTCCCAATCCATTATAGTAATTAGTACTTAAAGCGTATAAACCGAACGGGTAGTAAGACGCAGTGCTAAATAATAATAATAAAAATAATAATAATATATTATGTATGTATTTGATTAACTCAAAATAACTTTAGTAAGACAAACAAAATAGCAGTTTAACTTTAAACATAATAGTGTAAAATAGGTGTATATATTTTAATGAAAAAATTAAAGAATGCACAAGACATAAATTCAACAAAAACTTTAGTCAATAATTTATTTATTACAAATTATTATTTTTATATCAATAATTTTTTTTCAGGAATACTACAATCGATACATTTCAAATAAGCCCCCCTCGACATTCAGAGATGCCATCCTGTAGCTTAACTGATGGTGGCACTATTGAAAGTATTCTCCCCACATTTAGAGTCGCCTAACCCCACATCTCCAGATAATACCATACATTCGACTAATGTTAATTCAGAAACAGAAGTTATAATGGATATTTTCCCGGAAGATGTGCCACAGACACCATTGTCTTCACAACAGTAAATATTACATTACACATTTTAGTGTTAACTTATTTAGTGAACAATACATTAATTTCAAATTTTGAATTAAATTGTTACCAAGCTACCCAGATTAAATATGATACATATTTAATAGGAGTGTCACCTAATAAAAATACAATTAGAAGCTGAAATACAATATCTAGAATTATGAATGTAGTAAAATAAATGCTAATTAAATATCACAGGCTAAAATTAAGATTAGCACAATCATGGCAGTGGGAAGGTGATCAATTTAAATTAGGCCTAGTATTAAATTAGTTGAAAAATTATACATGTACACAGGAATTGATTCAGTGAGTGCTAAGCCAAAGGTCCGGGGTTCAATTTCAGTGCCAAAGCTATCAATTAACATTTATGGTTCTCGTTCTAGTTCCATTCCTTGCATTAAATACTTCAAGCTACAGTGCACATTTGTTTTGTTTTTTTCTTTCCAGGGACACAAATGTTTTAAAAACACTCTCTATCATAGAAGGACGCAGAATAGTCGACTTACAGTACTTTTTGGAATGTATTCAAGCCATAAAGCTTAAAGGGTTCGACTGCACATTTTCAAATATGAATATTACAGGCGCAACAAGGAATGGCTTCTGCAGCACATTACACTTGCAGTGCAAGATGTGTGGGGTTCTCGAAACACTCCGTACTGAAAAACCCAACTCACCGATGAATGTTAATACCGCAAAGGTGGCTGGCATTATTAACACAGGCCAAGGTTTTTCTCAGATGGAAGAGTTGTCTGCAGTACTAGATATGCCTTGTATGGGCAATCCTATGTACCAAAAGATACACCAAGAAGTAGGTGAACACCTAGGAAGCATTGCTTCTGATGAAATGATGGCTGCCGCGCGTGAGGAAGCAGCATTGACTGTCAAAGCCGGAAATGTGGACAAAGAGGGTCGACCAATGATAACTGTTGTGGCAGATGCAGCATGGTGCAAGAGATCTTATAAAAGCAAATACGACGCTCTCTCAGGAGTGGTAAGTTATATATAACACATAGTATTGAGACGTAGAACTTTGTGTTGAGCTAGATATATTATTTAATATAATATAGTAATTACTAAATAAACTTTTAAAACTCAATTTTGTCTTTGCTTTTCAGTTTAAAGTACTTTAATGGTCCTGTAGGTAAATATACCCTACACTAAATTTTGTTTATAATACTAGGCATGCATTGTTGGCTTCAAAACAAAAAAAGGTGATATACATGGGTGTTCGCAACTCCTATTGCTCTATTTGTGAAAGAGCATCTTCTCAAGAAAAACCTACTAAAGAGCACATATGGTATAAAAATTGGACACAATCTGCCACTGCAATGAAAGCTGACATCATAGTTGATGGGTTCAAGCAAAGTGTACCAATGTATGGAATCGTGTATCCCGAACTTATAGGTAACTTAACATAGCGCTTTAAACAATTAGTTAATGTCGTAACATCAAAAAGTTTTAATTTATAATCCAGTTATTTCATCGGGAACCCAACAAAAATTAATATTAATAAATGATATTGCCTTACCAGTATGATATTGAATTAATAAGTGGATTTAATTATTTTTTTAGGAGATGGGGACAGCAGTGTCATGAAACGTTTGAGCCTAGCCAAGCCATATGGTCCTGATTTCGAGATAAAAAAGATTGAATGTGCAAATCATATTCTTCGCAACTATGTGAATAGGGTAAAGGAAATTGAGAAAAGAGGAAAGAGCCAACTAGGTGCAGTTCCTGGAATTATTAGGTCATCCATTCAACAAAGACAAAGAGTTTTAAGAATGCGATATGCTGTAACTGAGGCAATAAAATATCGTCAAGTACAACCTTTACCTCATCATGAAAATGTCAAACAACTAAAGGAAGACATAAGTAATGGGCCAAGTCATGTTTTTGGTGATCATTCTCGGTGTGGGGAGCCAGGATATTTTTGTCAGGGACCAAAAGAAGTTGAAACAAATTTAGTGCCAGAGTTTATAAAATATGGCTTATGGGAAGATATAATTAGTCCTCTTAATTCCTTGGCATTCCATGCTCAGAGCCTAATTTTTAACGTTAGTAATAATATTAAAGAGTCATTTAATAGTGTAGTTGCCAAATTCATCGGTGGAAAGCGCATTAATTATCCTTTGAGGGGCTCTTATCAAGTTCGCTGTACAGCAGCAGTAACTTCACACAACAAAGGTCCTACACTACACAGACTCCTGCACAAAAAGATGGCTATTGTCAGTCCTGGAGTGAACACTAAAAGGTTTGTACCACGAAAAGTTAAACGTCGAAATGCAAGGACCAAGCGGAAATTACAGTACCCTCCCCTCAGAAAACCACAAAAGAAGTCTTCAGGTCCAGATGAGCACTATGGGGTTCTGGACATTCTGGCTAAAGCTGACCTCAATGAAGAAGACTATAATCTGAAGAAATAACATTTTATTTGTAGTTTGCGTATGACAGAAGAGCAGAGGAAAGCCTTGATTTATGAAACGGTCGAACAAAGTCAGAATGAAGAATGGAGAAGACAGCGAAGGAAGCGAGTGACAGCTTCATGGTTTGGTAAAATTTGCAAAATGAGAAAGACCACATCGAAGGCAAATCAAGTAAAGACTATGTTACATGGAACATTCTTTGGAAATGATAGGACTCGATATGTTGTTGAACATGAACCTATGGCAATAGAAGCTTTGGAAGAAGTGCTAGGAGTAAAAGTTGAAAGGGTGGGGTTGGTAGTCGACAGAAATATATAATTTATTGCAGCATCTCCCGATGGATGTGTAGGTGATGATGTTATCGTCGAAATTAAGTGCCTTTCATCGGCGAAATATTTTACACCCAATTAAACCATAAAATGCAAAAAAAAATCAAGTTTTGCACATTACGAGGAAATTATATCCTTTTTAAAAAAAGAGATAGTTACTATTACCAAGTGCAGAGACAATTACACATTACTGAAAGACGGTGTTGTTACTTTGTTGTCTGGACAAGAAAAGGAATGTCCTTCACGAAAATTGAGAGGGATGACATCTTCTGGAAAAGTTAAATGGAACCTGGAGCCTCAATTAATTGGATTTTATAAGGATAGTTTGCTTCCAGAGATACTTGATTCCAGATATGATCGAGGATTGCCAATAAGGGACACCTTTTAGAGAAAACAAATATTTAAAATGATGACCAGCCATCAAAAAGAAAATATCTTAATTGGGTTGTGAATGGATGAAATTTTGTTTTACTCCTTGGTGGAGTATAGATAAGAATATTAGATAGATAAGACTATTTCCCTTCAGTTTGTTTTTCATCATATTTTGAACATTAATGACCATAATTTCCCTTCATTACTTAATAAACGTTAAATGAACATGAGAGGTCTTTATTTTGTGATGTACGCAATGGTGGATCTACATAAAATAGCACCTATGGCAAGCACTGGAATTGCGCCTCTGTCCAAACACTTGACACCTGTTTTTCAAACAAATTTACCATAATATCTGCTCAAAAATAAGACAAACTCATTAATTTTATATTTAACACATTATGGTAACGTAAGAAAACTATGAATGCACCTTCCTTGTTTTTACTGACGCAAATTGATCTATGATGTCTTAAAGTCTGTTGTTTCTGTTTATTCTCTTATACAATCAACAGAGCAAATCACACAATCAGCTTTGACCCATGAAGACTTTCAAATACGAAGGTATTAGTTTCAGGTCTCACAGCTGACGATGGTTAGCAGTATCTGAATAGCACTGTGAAGATTGTGGAAAATGCTCTCATCTGCATACTGAGCAATACATTCTGGAAGTTCTTCAAGTCTTGATATTTTCATGTAGGCCCGACTTGAAAAAACATGTGACAATCTAAAATGTCTTCATATAGTTGTTGTCCATCAACAACACAGCTATAAAATTTTCCCAAATGTTCGCACTTCTGGTTTAAATCCTTAATATCGTCAGCGTAACACAGTCCCTTGGCATCTATAAAAAAGTCAAAGAAAGTCACTTCTTATTTCACTGTTTCCTTTCCATCGTCTGTAATGTCCTGGATAGCTCTAAGTATCTTCTCAAGGTACTTTTTAACCGGCTTCATTGCTTTTATCCTTGCACTCCATCTGATTTTGGGCTCAGACTTCACAACTACAGGCGCAGGGTTTTTCATACCTTTCTTTGAGTGAGTGATTGTCGCAATTCACTAACAATATCAGGTTGTTTGTCTCACTTATTCTTTGTTGAACACTACTCTTGTGTCAACCATCACATCAGGGTTGTCATAAAACTGTGACTGACACTCTTTTAGCTCCTCTTCGTCCTTTTTTCCTTTTCTGTTAAAATTTTCTTTAATCATTAATAAAAATCAAAGCGACCTCAAACGTCATAAAACAAATGTGATTGTGTTGTTAGTAATTTTTTTAATATATTCTCAATTTTAGATATTATTTATTTATTGATAAATAATTAGAAACGTGAGTAGTGTTATTGGCCATCTGAATCAATTTGACCTTTGACCTTTGCCCCTCCTCCTCTCCTCCTACTCCCCCGCTCCCCTCTTCTCCTTCCCCTCCCCCACCGCCTTCCATCACCCCTGACCTACTTTCCTCTGATTGGCTGAGCCCTTCCCCCTCCTATCCGCCCCCCCTCCAGGCCTTCCCCCTCCTCCCCCTCCAGCCGTCCAACCACGTACATGTTGGGGAATAATTATCGTTAATTAGGAGTGTCACGGCGGCCTTGTTGGTTCTTGCTTAATTGGTGAATAATTATCGTTAATTAGGAGTGTCACGGCGGCCTTGTTGGTTGGAGTTGGGCGTTCCTCGCGCCATGGCTGGAGACCTTTCTCTATCAAAGGTAGGATGGGGGGTGTCGGAGTTTTTATTCATGGCTGTCGTGTTGCTGCGACCCGTCTCTATCGAGCTTCAGTCGTGTAATGCCAACTTTCTCCTTCACTCCGCTGTTGGTTTTCCCCCCTCCCGCCCCTCACCCCCTACAGGCTGCAAACCAGTTGATTCTTGCTTAAAGACGAGTTGAGACAAGAATAGCAGGTGTGTTAAACCCTTCCCCCTCCTGGCACCAGGTTGGTGGGCAGACAAGTCAGGACAAGAATATATCATGTGTTATATCACAACTCTAGCTGGCATATGCACAATCAGGGGCCACCGAATCCTCGGTTAGGGGCCGCTGTCCCGGTACAAAAGTCTACTAAAATTGATTGTTCGGTATCGTCTTTCACAACGCACGGATGTGTGTATCCGTCATGGACAGGACAACATGGGTTTTTTTCCATTGCGTGTTATGTCGCAACCCTGGCGCCAGGTTGGCGGGTCGTCAAGACAAGTTGAGACAAGAATATTAATTGCCTCAGGGCAACGGTTTCTTTTCCCTGGCTCGACAAGACGAGTTGAGACAAGAATATATATTTAGGTCATCGGGGGCGTCAGGTTGGCGGGCAGACAAGTCAGGACAAGAATATATCGTGTGACGTCGAACGAGGGAGGGAGGGTATAAAGAGGGGGCCCCCCACCTGGTTGTCTATTTATAAACGTTTGTAGAGTCAGGTAAGATGGACAAGTTACAGCAGCGACGCGGTGCAGACCGTAAAATTGTGTGATCTAGCCGTAGATCAAAAGTACTCGGTGGATAAACTAAAAGCCGTCAATACAAAGTTCGGGAGACGCCTAATAGCCTACCTAGACGGTGAGTTTTGTGTATTTCTACCCTGTCGTTTTGGTACTCCTACAGATGAAGACGTGTGTGAGTTAAATAAAGAAAAACTGGTATTTACCTGCGCCGGAGTAAAACCCGGTTCACCTACCATTGTGAACTTTGAACGTGTTTAAGCGGCGGTGCAGTTACCAACGGGCGGCGGTGTGGTTAGTATGGAACGTTCAGCATGCTTGGAACAGGCTATATTAATTTAATGTTTGTTGGTCATACGATTGAGGGGTGTGCCTATATGACGGGGGAAAATGTTCACAGTGTGGCGGTGAGTGATAGACAGGTAATTTACAAAATAGAGGAGCGAGGCTATATCGAGTTTTGCGACTTGACCTGTCACACGATAAGAGCCATGGAAGTACAACCCTATGAGAGAATCGAAGCGACATACATGTGTGATATGACGTGCGCCGTTCACAACTTCCGCAAGGGGGACGTGGTAGCTGTGTTGCCACGACCACCACCGCCGCCCTTCAAACCGGCGCACCCCACGACGCCACCGTCGCCGCCCCCCGAGACACAGGTGAACACCACGCCAGAGTCACAGGCGTACCCAGCCTCAGAGAACCCGCCACCAGAGTCGTCTGTCTACCGGTCAGTAGAGTCACCTGCGTCAGATTCACTGGCGTATCCACAGTCAGAGTCGTCTGTCTACCAGTCACCTACGTGTCCGCCATCACCGGAGGTAAAGTCCGAAGAACCTGTAAATCTCGAGGATTTAACAATTTACAGAAATTATTCAAACGTTAAAATTATAGGTGAAACGCCCGCCAACTACATACTCTGTCTGGGCAGTTTCGGTAACGTTTTCCTTCCAATGTCAATATATTATTTGGATTGTAAGCGCTTTAAATCTAAACCACGCTGTATGATATATCTTGGAGGACAAAGTGAATTAATAAACTAGACGTACTCTGCTGCTGTAATCGGAGCTAGTGGTGACATTTTGAAAAAAAACCTTAGAGTTTGTGAGTGTTTATTTGTTTTGCTGCATCTCCAATTGACATTATGCCGTTTAAATGCCACGGATCCTACGCAAAGCTCTCCAATCTTATTCGGCACAAATGTCATCAAAATGCTGCTCACCAGGATACCTGTTGGGACGAGAAGGTATTATGCAGTGCGTTAGACCTGATCGAGAAAGAGGAATACAATCGTGTCAAGTGCTTAAACGAACTTGAGAAAAACAAAAGTTATAACGGTGTGCTATCGGAAGAGCCCAAACCTAATGTTATTGTGCTTGAGTTTGTTGGAAGAGTAAGATTGCCAGGTAAAAACTGTGGAGACATTATCAATATACACTCTAGTGCCTCTCAACGTGTCTTGAATTATTTTGGAGGTGACTCCTACTCATTTTCTAGATGGTAGATGCCTTTTATATGTATTGGTCAAAACACCTAAATAATATTGCTGCTTGTTGTGCATGTTTTAAATTAACCAATTGCTGATATAAAAAAACTAACAAAAAAATTGACTCCTACTCATTTTCTAGCTGGTAGATGTATTGGTCAAAAGACCTATTACTGTTTGTTATGAATGTTTTAAATTAATCAATTGCCGATCGTCAATAAAATAAGTTGGTTGGAGAATCAAAGACCTGAAGGAGGCGGCAGCTTTGTTGCCACCCAAAGAGCCTGTAAACTGCCCAATTTTCTGTATGATAATATGAGAGTCATATTTTTTTAAATCCTGAGGGTGTATACTATATTGTTTGAGCCTGAGTTTATAAGCTATATATCGGATAGGAGGGTGGTGTGGGTGTAGACGTTAAAACACAAGCATAACAGTTTTATAATATTTATTCCCAAAACACTTTTACAAAAAAACACTTATGAGGATTTTGAAATTCTTTTAAATTAATATGTTGTAAAGTTTTAAATATGAAACTATATACCGGGGTACAATATTTACACTAAACAAACAGTCACATAAAATGCAACAAGAAATTTAATGTCTGCAACTTTTACACAAAAAAAACACAAATAATACACTTATGATGATCTTCATATTATTTTAAATTAATAGGACTATTTACAATATTTATTTACACACAGTGAATATTTACAATATTTATTTACACACAGGGAATATTTACAAAATAGGGGGGGGGGGGAATAGTGGCCTCTGTACTAAATATGATAAATATATACAATCATTTTATTATATTTGACTAGAAAGGTAATAAATATATATATATATATACATTCTGTTTATTAGATTTGAAATAAATATATACAAACAGTTGACTAGAATTGACTAGAAAAAAAATCAGGTAGGCGGAAGACTGTACTGGTAAATAAAAAAATATAAAAAAGTAACCCGGTGCATAAAAATATATAAAAAATATGCTTGTTTTCATGCAGAAAAAAATATGAAAAAAATTTCAAATCTTTGAAAAATGGTATGTCAGTGGAACTGTCTAGAGTGAAAGAAAAAAAGATGATTATTCAGCCCGTCTAAATGATCACCTTTTATTCGTGGCGAGGGCGTTTACAGGGACTCTGATACCCAAACGGTAACGTATTAAAATCATCGGTTATCCATCGTTTGGTGTACACGGGCCGGTAGACTTTAGTCTGCGAAACGGTACATACAGTCGCAAGACCTTTTCTTACAATTTTGTGCGGTATCTGTATGTATCTTTCCGCAGCCAATTATGTGACCATAGCTTTCAAAACTTCAAAATTAACATAGTTCCGGTTGCCATAGTTCATGGTGATCCCGCGAACCTTGCACACCGTTTTTATTTTGGCAGGATCGCCACCAACACAAACTCGATACGCGTAATTCTTGGGACCGCCAGATACAAAGGCGCTAATGTAGCTTCCCGGACCGTAATCCTGAAGTTCATCAGTGAGGTCACCTAAACAGTCTCCGGTCGGTGGACTACAATCGCCGGGGCGTTCGGTAAATAGAACGCTATCTGTATCATGATACAAAACGCGGTCCCCCAATTGTTCAAGGATGCTGTTTAAGTGCAACCTAGCCATAGCAGTCGTGTAGCATGCCACCGCCACACTCGTGTTAGGGTTAGGGCAAAACGCGTCACGCGCATCCTTGTAATTGAGGAACATAACCTCATCATTTACATCAATGACGCTGTCCACGGTGATGTACGGATCCGTCAGGTACTTGTGGATTCCCTGATAGTCGTTGACAACGGCTACGTGTGGTAAATCGGGTCTTTGCCCAAACTTTCCCCATAGTGAATTTAAAAAAAGTTTAGCCAGAGTGCGGAGACCAGGGTTTTTACAAACAGAGCCGAAATCGAGTTTTACCCCTTCCCTTTCCTCATAATTTTGAATGTATGCTAACTTTTCCTCCTGTGAGGTACACCACTCTGGCCATCCGCTGGCTTCTTGTTTAATTTTCAAAAAAAGTATCAATGTACCCGTGAAACAGGCCGCCAGAACGCGTCTGACGGTCGTAAACAGATATATTGTACTCCCACACTTCGTGCACTGCTTCAACGGTGTAGCCTTTCTCAACGGCTTTCCGGATCTCGTCAATCACCCAGACGCCTGTCAACCAGCGATCTTTTTTGTCGTTGTGCTGACACGCGCCTTGGTTTTTCTCCTCCCCGCATTTCCTGCACAAGATGAACATTAGTTTGTCGTGCATCCGTATAGACAATACGAGCAGGAATAAATCTCGCGGAGGCGTCACTGTAACTTTGGCTATGCCTTCTACTTGATCTATAGACGGACAATTTGGTTCCAAGTGAATTTTGGGGTGCCCGACTGGGTATTTTTTGTACTTGCAAACGTATGGATACAACGAACACACATCCAAGTACTTGATCTTCTCTCCACAAGAAAGGTCTGCTTCATGGAAGAGCTTGATACAATTTGTACGCCCGCCAAAGAATGCATCCCTTGGGCTGAGAGGCTCCTTGGTATACACCTCGTGCCGGAGTACAAATTTCTGCAAGTCCTTGTCTGTGCGTTTCATCGCATTAAACATACACTCCCACATCTCTACGACCGTGTAGCCGGCATTCTTAAACTTTTCCAAACAAGCCATGGTCGCTTCATATCGCGTCTCCATGGTCTCGTGGGTACTATTTTTGACAGGGGTGGTCCTATCAGGGTAACAGAGAGGGCACCCGAGCCAATAACAGCCCCAGAACTGGAAGACGGTGGTGGTATCTCCAGCTTTAACAACACCGTCTACACGGCGTCCTAACACATATTCCTCACGGCCGTTACCCGCATGAAGAATAGAGACACCACGCTGATGGGCCTCCCAGCAGAGCCATTTTACAGAGACGTGCGACTGTTGGTCTGCGCACCGATAACCACCGTTAGGGATAATACCGATAGTATTCTCCTTAAGATGACTTCGGCGGTAAACCAACATGGCCGCTCCAGCTATCGTACACGCCTCTCTGAAAGGGTCCACCTTTGCTTTCTCCATGAGCATCTCTCTAAACTTCAGACAGGCCTTCCGTAGGATCTCTACATCTTTCACACAATACAGTTCCAACTCGCGTTTAAAATCAAAGACATAATTTTCTTTGACCAACGCGTCATACCACTTCTCAAAGTGCTCCTTTCCCTCAACTGACATGTCGCCTATGCCGTAGTCCTCCTTTGGCGGCAAGGGCCCCTATACCCCTCGTTTTCTTTTTTATTGAAAAAATGGGGGAAATGTCCCTTGGCCAAAGACTCGTCCAGTCCAAAATTTTGCGCAATTTGGACAGCGACATTGGGAGAAAGTTCAGCGAGTCAATAAAGTGGAGCGGACCGTAACGCATGGACAAGATTTTCCCACCGTTCATTATAAGTTCTGGAGTCCATTTTTTAACCTCCATCATATATTTTAAAATAAAATTACCATCATAGGATTTCGCGTTATGGCCGAGGAGGGTGATATCCTTAAATTTTGATGCTTTAATTTGTTCTATAAATTTAAAAAATTGGGCCATCGTGGTATCACCCTTGAATATGCGAGTCCTATCGCCCCCGCAGTCGGTGCAATGATAGTCATTTGCATCTATATGTACGCAGGCCTTACAACACGATTGCACGACACAGAGGTTTGGTTCGTGCAAGTACGTACCGGCCGCACCTTGAAGAGGCGTTTCTTGTCTGCATTCAAAATCATAGAATACAAACATGAAATTACTCTTTTCCAGTGACGGCCTTGAAGGGGACTGCTTCATATAACAGAAATGACCAAAAGGACGATGGGTCTCGCATACTCTACAAAAAGTCTCATAACACCTATGTGAATAATTTGATTTTTCCAAACTGAAAAATTGCCGCATACCTCGCAAACCTTTTTGACATCACAGACCGATCTGTAGCCTCTGCAAAAACCGGGACGTTTATGGTTATCAAAGCACGTCTGGTTTGTGAACCAACGCCCGCAGTCTTTACAGAGCACAGTTCGGCCCCCACTACAAGCCGCTTTAGCGTGGCACATTTTGCACGCGGATTCACACTTGTGCGCATTCTTATTACTGAATGGCTCACGGCACTCACGGCAAAAGTACGAGCACTTAAATGCGGCTGTCAAGGATGTTATGACATCAAAATGGTTTTGCTTGTCGTCGTGAAAATACAAATCAAGGTAGCCCTTAAAGGAATGTTCGGAGGGAGTGTAACGATCTTACAAACGAGTACGAGTTCAACCAATTCAACGCCCTGCCCGCTAGGAATAATATACCTACTACTGGGGATAACCACGTGGGTGGGAATCGAGGGGACCGCGCGCCCCGTGATTTGTCTAGAGTCAGGTGCTACCGGTGTAATAGGTTAGGACATGTCCGTAGGCAGTGCGTGGGGGGAAACTCCTGAGGCGCGGCCAGGGTCGTGGCACGGTCGCGCCCGCGTGTAGTAAGCCACGTGTTCAGAGCCGTGTGTTGCTATTTCTATTGGACCCGTAGAGTGTGTGCGACTCTTCGATACCGGGGCCAGTCATTCTTTTGTTTGCAACAAATTTCTTGATATTGTTAAGAATAAAGTTAATGTCTTGTATGAGCGCATTGTGCCTAAAGCGTACGCCGTGGCCAATGGACAGTGTTTATGGGTTTCTTGCAAGCTTAACCTTCCGGTTAAGATTGGGCGGTTTTCATGGAGACGCTGTTTGTATGTTGTGGCCGATCTTCCTTTTGATATTATCCTAGGTAATGATTTCCTATTTGAGACCAGGGCTAGATTGAATCTAGGTGAGGGAGGAGTGTCATTTGGTTTTGCGCCTGGGGAACTTATCCCCTTTGTGGGTGGTAAACCCCTTTGGGTCTCTACTCCATAGATAGTGATGATGAAGCTATACATGACGTTGTTAGGCAGTTTCCTGACGTCATTACTGAGCGATGGGGGAAGTGTGATATCTTACCATATGATATTGTTGCTCAGGACGACATCCCTGTACGCTCAGGTCCTTATTCCTGTGCCCCGCCCAAGATGGAAATTTTCAGGGAAGTAGTCTTCGACCTCGAAAGGAGAGGGGTTATTCGCCCATCCAAATCTCCGTATGCCAGTCCGGCTTTCATCATCCCCCGCAAGAGTAATGGATACCGCCTCATCGTTGACTATAGAAAGGTTAATAGAAAATCGTATTCGACCCTACCCGATGCCTAGCATCGAGTCGGCGTTCCAGCATCTTGGCAAGGCCAAATTTTATAGTTTAATTGATCTCAATGCGAGCTTTTTGCAATGCGCGCTCTCGGAGCCTTCCAAGAAGTTCACAGCTTTCGTTACCCCATGGCAGGTCTATGAATTTAACCGGGTGCCCCTGGGTATTAGTTGCGGGGGGCAAGCATTAAATAGGGTATTAGATCATATTCTGGCCGATTTGAAATTTAAGTTTGTGTTCAATTACCTAGATGACATATGCGTTTACAGTAACTCTCTCGAGGAACATCTACTCCATGTGGAGATTGTTCTGCGCCGCTTGCGCTCGGCTGGTCTTACCGTCAACCCGGAGAAGGTTACGTGGGCTAAGCGGTCCATCCCGTATCTAGGCTACATAATCTCGAAAGGGAACCTTCTCGTGGATCCTGGACGCGTAAAACCGATCCTTGACTTCCCGGCCCAAAAAACTTGAAAGGCGTGCTACGCCTTTTAGGTATGTGCGCATACTATGCCAGGTTCATACCCATGTTTTCCGAGATCGCCAGCCCATTAAACTCACTTAAGAAAAAAGGGGCAAGTTTTGTTTGGGGAACAGAACAAAGTGAGGCCTTTCTCTCTCTCAAGCGACACTTAGTGTCACCCCTGGTTCTGCGTATGCCGGACTTCTCCCTCCCATTTCGGTTGCACGTGGACGCGTCTTCGGTAGCGCTTGGTGCCGTTCTTTCCCAGCTCACCCCTGAGGGCGATAGGCCGGTTGCTTTTGCAAGTAGAACGTTGAATACGGCGGAAAGGAAATATAGCACATACGAAAAGGAATGTCTCGGGTGCGTATTTGGGATTGAGAAATTTTCTGATTATTTGGAGCTCAGGAAATTTGACCTATTCACTGATAATGTTGCGTTGTCTTGGATGTGGAATCACCCCAAGCAACTTGGGAAAATAGGGCGATGGGTGTGGAGACTTTCTAGGTTCGACTTTACCACCCACCACATTGCCGGGAAATTGAACGTTGTGGCAGATGCGTTGTCCCGCATGTCTGAAGATCTTGAGCCCATTGGGAAACATCCGGATGCCGAACCCCTTTGCGTTATCCACACCATACCCGAGTCCTTTATTTCGATCAGTGACCATCAGTCCCAAGACAACTTTTGTAAAGAGGTTGTGGAGAGGCTGGGTGCAGGTGAGGTAGTAGGTAATTACTCGGTTCGTAAAGGCCTCCTGGTAGTCAAAGTTATAGGTAGGACCAGATATTACGTCCCGGAGAAACTCAGGCCCATGCTTATGAGGTACTTTCATGATTCAGCGTTTGGAGGTCATTGTGGGATACTTAAGACTGAGCGAAAGGTGTCGAAAGAGTTCTTCTGGCCCAATTTGCCTAAGGATGTCAGATGTTGGGTACAAAAGTGTGAGTCGTGCCAGAAAGCTAAGCCGGCCCAAAACTCGAAGATCGGTCTTCACTCAGCCGACATCGCGACAAGGCCTTGGGAAAAGGTTCTTCGTAGATTATGTCGGGCCCTTGTCCCGCACTTCCCTAGGCAACACCGCGATCTTGATTGCCATGGATGCCTTCTCAAAGTTTGTTATATTAATACCGCATAGAAATATGAAGGCTACGACCACCGTGAACGCTTTGTCGAGGCGCATTTGGGCGATGTTAGGCGCCCTAGGATAATTGTGAGTGACAATGGGCCATGCTTTAGGGCCAAGGCTTTTGCAGATATGTGTTTTTTTATGGGGGATAAGGCATGTGACAACTAGCCCTTACAACCCATCTCCCAACCATGTAGAGCGGTTTAACCGCAACTTGAACATAGCCCTGACCATATTTCACCACCTTGACCAATCCCATTGGGACCAACACCTGGATTTCTTAAACCTCGCCTTCAATTCGGCCTATCACGAGTCGGTACGGGCTACCCCGGCTTCTATCTTCCTCAACAGAGACCTCAACCATCCCCTCCTGGCCATCTGGGATGTGGATCCGCTTTTGTCGGAAGCCACTCACCGTACGTTTGAGGAGAAATGTGAGTTAGCGTTTGTTAACCTCCAGAAGTCGCAACGGAAGGTCGCCTCGGCTTACAACCGAGGACGAGTCCCTGTCCCCTTTAAAGTAGGCGACACTGTCGTCTGTAAGTGCTTCCCCCAGAGCTCAGCTGCAGACAAGTCGTCGGCTAAGCTGTCTTATAAGTGGAATGGGCCATGGCTGATAGACAAGTTTCTAACCCCCGTCTCCGTGCTTCTGAATGAAGTGGCGGATCCATCTCTGTCTCGGCGAGCACATGTTAGCCATTTATAAAACCCGTGGCATAGTTAGTCAGTGCCCTGTCCTGTGTCATGTGTCAAGTTATGTTTTATTAGATATTGTCTACCAGGGCACTTTATTCGTCGTATGTTTTAAATGTTCACTTAGTAACCAAGAGGGGGGCCCCTTCTCGCTATTAGCATGTAAGGACGTGTTAGGTATTGTAGTGCTTTATTAAACTGTGACGCCTGGGAGTTGCCAGAGTGCGTTTGTGCGTCGACCCAATGAAAGACACTCCAAGAGATACTCTTTTTTGGGACATCACCTGTCTCATGTGTCACCCATATGGACCATTGAGGCCTAAAGACTCACGGGTTGAGTGAACCGATCGGGCACGAACTGTACGGCGACATGCAAGAATAGGTGTGAACTCTATGTGGTATATGTTCTACTTGTAATGCTTTTGTTCTCAGAGAGGTCTCCTTATTCCCTCCTCCCTTCCTCACGGCTCTGGGAACCGAGCGCCGTGTCGACGCGGAACATAAGGAAGAAGATGTGGTGTGGGCGGGACGGACTACCCAAGTCATGTGAAGAAGCTGGGGACGACCGCTGTGGCCATCTGGAAATTGGGTGGAATGAGTGTCGTGCAGCAAGCCAGATGAGCGTCAATGAAGCATTCCAAGAGTGAACTGGTGGTTGCGACCAGTTCCAGTTGGAATCGACAGCCAACCGGCTGGACTGATGGTTGGAAATCTCTAGAGAGGGCTCGTCGCCCCCTCCCCTACCAGAACGTATAGACTCATCACGACTGGGATGGCGCCTCCTGGTCGTTCCTCTCGAGGTCTCCTCTCCTTGAGGGGGGGGTATTGTAACGATCTTACAAACGAGTACGAGTTCAACCAATTCAACGCCAAGTAATATGGGTCTAAACTCACCAACTGCCTGTTCAACGGGCCCACTTTCCGCTCGCCTTGGACACGCACGCACTCGAGAAAACCCAACGGACACTGAGAGTGGGGCCGCTGTCTTCACTTCGACTGTGATTAAGGCCCCGCCCACCAAGAAGAAATCGTTCGAACTTGACTTGAGCTGTTTCCGGTGCTCCTAAAATTAAATGCTATCAGCGCTATCTTTAAAACCCAGAGTGCCATCTTCTCCCACCTGAGCGCTGCTCGTTTCCTTTCGTTCATTTATTCCTTCCCTCATTTCCCCCTCTCTGAGGTCAGAATCGACGCTCACAAATCGTATAAAAAGGACTGTATGCTTCTAATCTCTACTAACTATACCACAGGCTCATTAAGGTGAGGGTGTTCTCCGACGTCTCTTCTGGGATTACTTATTCTTTGAAATTCCTTTTGGCATTATTATGGGGGGGAACTGTTTTCTAAATTTACCGTTTAGGCTTAACTTCGAGAGATTTAACTTAGTTCATGACTAATGGGATTTAAGTGGCGTATCCACGGCTTGTCAAAATTTACTTAGATCCTTTTGGTGCACCTTAAGTGCTATCTTCACTCTTACCTTAATCGGTCATATTTGGGGTGCGTTCGACCGGGATGTAAAATAATCTTTATATGAAACTAAACTTTGGTACTTTATTATGCTTTATGTGTTAGGCGTAAACACGTTTTGGTGGCGTTATGTTAGCGCTGGTTAGACTGAAATTGTTATTGAGAGCAATCGTTGGAGTTAAATAATGGGGACAGCCATTATGGCGTATCTGACGTTAACTTGGAATTTGGTTGTATCTCTGATTTTTAGGCCGAAACCATGGCTCTGTATTTAAATTTAAATTATCAGGTTCTTTATGTAAATATTAAATGAGTAGGATTGTCGTCTCTCAGACACCATGTATTGTTGATGTGCCTCATAGGATTCTTCTAGCCGAAACATTAATAGAATTGGTCCTAAAATTGTATAGTAGGTTAGACTAGAGTTATAAGTCTATGATATACTGGCAAGCAGATGTTAAGGTTATTAAAATAACATATGAGGTTTAACCATAGTTGTATGTATAGGTATTTGAACTTAGTAACGTATAGTGATATAAGGTTTACTAGTTTAGGGTTTGATAAATGAAACTAAAGCTACAGCCCATGATGTTTAATCATGTTTATATGTAGGTAAGCTCAGTTTTGTAAGGTAAAGAAAGTGACGGCCTTGCGGTCTAATAGAGTTAACTTTATTTTGGGCTATCATGCTGAATTGTTACCTATAGCCAGTTAGGGCTTAACTTCATATTGATAATGAGTGGAGAGGTAAATGTATAGCATGTATGTGCTTAGGCTGCTAGGGTTAGTACGAGGACTCTACAAATTAGTATCTCGAAATATTGACATTATAGGCGAACCTCACCAATGAACTTGTAACCAGGTATCCACGGGTCGGATTTCTTGAATGGACCCTGAACTGAACTTTAACTCTAAATTTAATTTTGTAATCTCTGGGTCATATCTTTAATAAAGTAAATTCCTATTATGAATATTTTCAGCTATTTAGCTATATTTTGACATTGTACTATGTTTGTTATTTTTGATATAACTAATAAACTTGTCAACATTATTTTCTTGTATCTCTTCTGCTCTCCTGCACGCTCCATTTGTTTTAAATAGATGAGGGTGAAAGACGGTACAGGAGTAGGCCCCTCATATAAGACCTGTCTCCCCGACGTTCCCTGAACACCGTGATTTTGTATTCGGAGAGGTATGCTTGAAATTGTTTCAGTTCAGTGAGTCCACCACCCTTCAAAAGATTCACACGGGCATCACGGCATAAATCTTCTGCTTTGTATTGTTGAATATTACGACCCCATTTGATTTGTCTAAAGGTGTTCACGTCCATACATCCTGGTTCTTTTTTATTGTCACATATAGCTTTGGCGACAACCAGTGCACGGGCAAGGCAAAGACTGTCGCCATTTTGAATCGTAATGATCCCTTGGTCTTTACGGCTATATGTGCTAGCGGGAGAGAGTTTATCACATTTATGATTACCCCTCCCGCGAGGTTCCTTAAAGTGACAGAGTTTAACGTACAAGGGTGCAGTACTCAAAAAAAAGTATTACTCTGCAACACGCGACTTACATTATCAAGCACTGCTCTAGCGTCTAGCTGGTCTGCTCGCCTAAATGAGACATACACAGGGCTCAACGTAGAGTCAGTGCTACTCAAAAGTAAGCCGACGTGATCATCGGCGCTAACGCCGTGGTCCTGCAGCCGATGGAGCAAATTAGTAATTTGTTCTTCAAGCCAGCTTAATGCGTCACGATCGCTTGCTGGTGCATCAAGTTGTACTGTAATTTCTCTACCAGTATAAAAGAAACGCCTCAATTGTTTAATCCTCTCTTCAACGATGAGGAGAGGGACGCCATTTTGCAATGTTCCACCTACCTGATTTACAGGGCCACTAATTCCTGGTTGCGGGGCTGAAAATGGTCCTGCAGTAGCCGCCTCCACGCTCCCTGTCTGCCGCGCCGCAACCGGGGCTCGAACCCCGTCTCCCGGGCGCTGGGGCGCTGCGGGTACGTCTGGGTGGAGGGGTCCCATAGCTGGTGGTGGTTGTGAGGGGGATGGTGTTGCAATTTCCTTCCTCCAGTTGCCCTATAAAACACACACATGCGTTAAAATATAACATGTAAGTTAATCTAACTCTATGAAGGGTTAAATCTACAAGGAATCGAACCGGCCCTTCGCAAGAGTGTAATACATACACCGTCCATGGGTGTTAATCTATTGCTATGAAGGGTCGCAAGAGTGTAATAAATACACAGTCCATGAGTGTTAATCTATTGCTATGAAGGGCTGAATTTGCAGGGAATCGAACCCAGCCCTTTCACGTATGTTTAATAAATACACAGTTCATGACTGTTAAACATACAGGGAATCGAACCAGGGATCCTTCGCAATGTGTGTGTGTGTGTAGTAAAATACAGTCCAAGGCATTTAATCTATCCCCATGCAGGGGTAAATCTACAGGGGGAATCGAACGCGGGACTTATTTTAGCACTATGAAAGCTTAAACGCGCATTTTCGCCGATGCCTTGGAATCAAACCTGGACCTCTCTCTAATTAATAAAGCAAAGAAAAAATTCCCGCTGAATATTATAATTTTAATCCGTTGAGGTAGGACACAAAGTTTATTTATCGTTTTATTCCCCCCCTAAAAATATTAACACCGCTTTCACAAAAAAAACTTCTGACGAATATAGCCGAAAAATGGCACTATATTACACAAATCAGTAACGTTCAAAAATTAAAAATAAGTACTTTTAAATATGTTTAAAATATTGTTTCGAGTCGGACAAAAAAAAAAGAAATGAAATATTATGAGAAAACTTAAGTTTACGATATTTTAAATGTAATCTATAACAACAGGTAATTAAAGAATTAAAGATCTTTACATTTTTTAAGAAAACTGTGAAACAAGTGCTGGCAACCCGAAACATAAACATGTGATTTTTGAACTGTCATCCAGGTAAAAAACTAGGAAGCGAACCCGGGACTTATTTTAGCACTATGAAAGCTTAAACGCGCATTTTCGCCGATGCCATGGAATCAAACCCTGGACCTCTCTCTAATTAATAAAAAAAATTCCCACTGAATATTATAATTTTAATCCGTTGAGGTAGGACACAAAGTTTATTTATCGTTTTATTCCCCCCTAAAAATATTAACACCGCTTTCACAAAAAACTTCTGACGAACATAGCCGCAAATGGGATTATATTACGCAAAATCAGTAACGTTCAAAAATTAAAAATAAGTACTTTTAAAATATTGTTTCGAGTCGGACAAAAAAGAAATGAATATTATGAGAAAACTTAAGTTTACGTTATTTTTAATGTAATCTATAACAACAGGTAGTAAGGATCTTTACATTTTTTAACAAAACTGTGAAACAAGTGCCGGCAACCCAAAACATAAACATGTGATTTTCGAACTGTCATCCAGGTAAAAAAAACCTATCGTGAATGGAATATAGTCACTGTGCTCCTAAAAACGGCCAACTTAGACCGTTAATAACGGATTGGAGACATACGGGCTGATTTCTCTAGGTTATAAATGGCCCTTGAGAGCAAAGAAACCAAACAAGAGGGAGAGAGAGATAGAGAGAGAGCCTGTTAAGATTGGCTGAGAGGCACTCGGTCGGGTTTCTCTCTCTCTCTACGATGTCTTAACACAAGCCGGTAAAAATAGAAGAATAAAGGTTTTTAAGTGTATACTAGTACAATTCGATCTCGGGATGATATAATGGGGTTTGTGTGCGCGCGCGCGCGAGAAATACACATAGACTATTTTCAAACTAGTGGCTACATGTAGCATGTACATTGTACTTACATAGCAGCTGGTCGAGGGCGTCCAAATCTGCCCAAACAGACGGGGGAGCATTTCCCGCGACGCTGTGTGCCTCAGGCGTTAGGGGAGGTGGCGAGAGGATGCCCGGGGGTGTGGTTAGGCCCTCGGGAACGGCAGAGGACTTGCGGCAGCCCGGGTTGCCTCTGGCTGGGACATCGCGACGCTGGCAGACAGTTCGTCATCCAATCCCTGTGGGTCCCAGTAGTCTGAAATTAAAATAAATACATATTAATTAGCATTTAGGGGTGGGTGGGGAAAAAATGCACCGACACGTCTCTAATATATATCGTAGACTGTTAAATTACCCATAGAGCATTGCTCGTCCGCGACGCACACGCCATTTTCTCCAAAGATCTGCAATTGGTCTAAATTATTGGGATCCTGAGGTTGTACCGCCATGGCAACCATCGGGGGCTCATCAACTAGCAAAAAAAATAACACCATTGTACGCCACAGATGTATTAAGCAAAAAAACCATTAAAATACACTAAACGATTTTAAAAAAAACATACTGATTGTATATAGTTTTCTAGCGACTCGAAGCTCATCTTGGTGGTTACGGCACTCATTTACAAATTTAAATGACCGATTGTGATGATTTGAGCTGTATTTATAACCAGCTCAAAGGGGCTTGCCGGTCTAAATACAATAAGGGTCTCGACGCATGCACAGAGACTTATTTTTTCACTCGGCTTATATCCATCGACTCGGATGGACGTGTCTGCTCTGTTCCGTCAATAGTCAGTAAACGTTACTAGGTATAAGTTATTAGTAACTAGCTTTTTACCTATCGCTGCTTCGCCCTCAATAATTGACATCTTTTAATTTTTAACTAAACTGTTTTGGTCCTAAATCTAACTTTTTTTAAATATCTATGCGTTTGTTTTTTCTCTGTTCTAGCTGTAAATAATTTTGCCGTATTTTAATTCTCACTTTTAAATATTTCGTAATAAAGTTATCAGTTATAATTTTTTTAAATTTTTAACTTCATAATTAGTAAGATAATTAAATAAATTAAATTTAAAAATTTTTGAACTACATAGCTATAATCACATCATGAATCTACGTCGCACTAATTTTATCTGATGCTTGATGCACGTATAAACCACTCAATTGTTTTGATAACGCTCGTTAAGACGGGTACTGCTAGCTGGCAGAAGTTATAAATATTAAGTAAGAGTGGATAAAAGTGATAGCAAAATAAAGCATTCGATTTTTACTAAATAAATCTTAAAATGTATTTATTAACTATGTTTTTTGCGAATACTGTAGTACTTTTCGGTATTAGTGTCCTGGTTATTATTATCCTTCAGCTACACTAAGACTTGGCTGTTGCGCTGTGCAACCCAGACAAAGACACAATTAATAATTTCTAAAATAGGGTTTGGGAAAATAAATACCATTCCTAGCCAAGGTTTGACCTAGAGACTTTTTGATACAAATCTATAACGCCAGTTCAACTGGAAACTGCCTCTGTCACAAAATAAAGGGGGGTGTAAGTGCTTACTAGCACCAAATCTATTTTCATTATCAAACATAGTCATACATTCCTTTGAGATTAATATTTTAAATATTGTTGTATTGATTAGATTTATGTCCAACTCTGTCTCCGATAGATGGGTTTCATTGCAAAAATCCTGTTTAGTGTTCAAGTTTCTAATGAGCATTTATTATACTGTTTAACTTTTTAAGTGGCATTACCGAGTTTATAATACAAATTTAAAACTGTTATGGATAGTTGTATTTTTCCTCCTCATCCTCAAAGTGGATTGGGTCCACAATAATGTAACAACGCGTCTTTCCTGATGTAATACTAAATATTTAATTTATTTTAATACGCGGATACAAGATTTTGGCGTGGGAAATTTTTTATATATTGGTTGGGCTCAAACTATTCCAAAGGTTTACGTGAGCTATTGAGTCTTGTGTCAATATATCCTCTAGCCCTTCTATTATTATTTTTTAATTCAAGCTCTAAATGTTTTTCAATAATTATTCTTCATTGGCCAAATCCATTAACCACACCCTGTAGTAAACTGTCAATTGCCCGAACATTATTTTAGCTCAAGATTGTTAAAGCTGTTCAAGGGCTAGTAATGACCCAACTTTTTTTCGAGAGGCTGGTTCGGATTCCACGTTAAACTGTAGGTCCTTCATTTCATCTCACAATCACCCGACCATTAAACATTAGCGTAAGTGTAGTAAGACGCGGTGCTAATAATACATATAGGCTTTCTACGAAAAAAACCCTCGCCCCCCTAAATTCCTGCGTAATATTAAATACAACTTTAAATATCGTTTAATGTTAGAGGCTATATTTGTTGACATAATAAATACTGTCCAGGAGGGAGAATAGAAAACCTTTATATCACGAAGTGGTTGGGGGGTTTTGTTCCACAAGACGCGCCATGAATTTAAAGGGGCGATTATAATTTTCTGCCTTTGTACAGGAAATGAACCTTGGACCAGGCGTTACTATACAGACACAAAAGTTCTGTTTGAATATTTGAACCCTTTACAGGACAGTTATTTTAAAGACTAAACCAGTATTTTCGTTTATGGTGCGGAGGGGGAATTGAACATTTTTTTCCAGGCTGTCAGGTTAGACCGTTAATAATACCTGTAAGACATTCAGGCTGCTTTCTCTCTCTAGGTTATAAACGGCCCTTGAGAGCGAAGAAAACAAACAAGAGGGAGAGAGTTACACTGTTTAGTCAATAGACAGTTTGCACAATTGCAGCATTTTTCAAACTGTGCTGCGTGACCAAACAAAGGAACAGCCATAACTTGTGATCTTTTCCGTTTCTTTGTACTTTTAAGATTTTGTCTCTCTCTCTCTCTCTCTCTCTCTCTAAATTGGGTAATATTCCAACGGATTTGTTTACAACCCGTACACACATCATAAATGAAAGTGTACAGACCTTGCTGAAACGTGAATTTAATAAATGTCTAAAGTGACGCTGCCATTGTACAGGAAATGAACCGGGACCATGAGTTTACCCCACAGACACGCTAACGTAGTGTTGCTTGAATATTTGACAATTAAAATTTTCTGTCTTTGAATGGGAAATAAACCCAGGAACATGTACAAAATACCAGTCAGGGCAGTAATTTAAAAAAACTAAACAGTATTTTCGCTTATGCCCTGGAATTGAACCAGGGACTCCCCAATGGCTCGGGGTTGTTTCTGAAGCCTGCATAATGAGCGGATAGACAACCCGCGACACTTAACACAAATTATGGTCGCTTGCCCTCAGGTGCAACATTCAAATTTGACTTTTATAACGGCGCTCTTTAAACTGAGTTATGACTAAGAAAATGTGTTTCTGGGTTTGCCGATCTAAATACAATAAGGGGCTCGGCGCATTTTTTTAATTATTGAAAGCATTTTATTTCTGTTTTCATCCTTAATAGAGGTGTTTTTCTATTAGGCGTGAACACTTTTAGTTTTATAAATAATAGGCGTTTTCCTAGGCGATATGCTTAGTTTAGTTTTATAACTAATATAGGTGGGTTTTTTCATCTTGGGAAGGTTGATTTAGAGGAGTTAACCCGCATTTGCGTGAAAACAATACACCACCGGTTCACACGTCCGAGATTCGAACATTCTACTATTTGGTCAATTGATGAACACGCTATTTTTTACTTGCAAGAAATACGCCGTTAAAATTTAGAAATCATAAGGTCCCGGGTTCGATTCACATGTCTTTTTGGGAAATTGACAAAGATAATATAACTGTCCACTTATAATGACTCGAACAAAAACATTTACCGATACTTTCCGCGATTTCAAAACAAAATTAAGTTAATTAATACGCGTTTTTTTTTAAATTCTCTCTAAATAATATTATAATTTTTTTTTTCATACAAAACTTGTAGAGTCATTTAGTATACACGTACTTCAACGAAAAAAACATTTTTGCTAGGTTTCCTTCCTAGTTATTTACAAAGGGTTTGTAACGGCCTTCAAGGAAGAAAGGCAATAGCACGTTGGGAAGTTTTTATGACGAGGGCCAGCGACTCCCTTTGTTAATGAAGGCTCTGTGGGGGCTGACAGTGATTCATGTGTCCCCTATTTGCAGGATGTGGCAATTATAAGATTTTAAGCTCTGTGGGGTGAATTCCGGAAGTGAAAGTGAGGAGAAAGGGTTTTTAGTTAATCCACCGAGTACTTTTGATCTACGGCTAGATCACACAATTTTAACGGTCTGCACCGCGTCGACAATATTTACCAGCTGCTGTAACTTGTCCATCTTACCTGACTCTACAAACGTTTATAAATAGACAACCAGGTGGGGGCCCCTCTTTTATACCTCCCTCCCTCGTTCGACGTCACACGATATATTCTTGTCCTGACTTGTCTGCCCGCCAACCTGACGCCCCCGATGACCTAAATATATATTCTTGTCTCAACTCGTCTTGTCGAGCCAGGGAAAAGAAAACCGTTGCCCTGAGGCAATTAATATTCTTGTCTCAACTTGTCTTGACGACCCGCCAACCTGGCGCCAGGGTTGCGACATAACACGCAATGGAAAAAAAAACCATGTTGTCCTGTCCATGACGGATACACACATCCGTGCGTTGTGAAAGACGATACCGAAAATCAATTTTAGTAGACTTTTTTACCGGGGATAGCACCTTTTTATTGTTTATAATTTATTACTGTAGTTTTCGGTGTTTGTACTCTACAAATTTTAAAACTTTGTAAACTTTTTAAAATAATAACTTGTTTAATTATGTACTTATTATGATATTTGCATTTTACATAAAAAACCAACTATAAATTTTACAACTAACCGTAAGAAATTAAGCAAGTTTACATTTTATAAAAATTTAAGCTTGTAATTTAAAATAATCTCCTTCGGTAAATTTTAATTTTGACAAAATTTTTAATGGGAGTGTTTGTTTTTAAACTAATGTTTTTTATATGTTGTTAAACTTTTAATAATATACCTTTTTTCCCATTGGTGAATCTATTATAATAATTACTCTTACCAAATTTAAATTGAATAGAAATATATTTTTTGTTTCTTAAATGGGTGTATTCTTGATTTTTTATTGCTAGCTACGCTGTTAAATATTTTTAAATTCTAGGAATTTTGAAATTCTCGATAATTCTAATACTAAGTGTGAGTGTAAGTCTAAACTAACTAGGATATGGACAAGTTGAGATGTTTGCATTATTTTTCACTCCACTCATAATATATTTAATTAAAAAGAAAATCATTAACTTTATATCTATGGCAAATGATTCCGACCTACGACAGGTTCAGAAGTGACACGTCAAACGAAGGCAATGGATAAGCTACATTTATATTATTACAATAATATTCTTTTTTTAGAACAGTTTGTTGATAAAATTGTTTTAATGCGTGAATTTAGACTTTGCAAATTAGTAGAGGCCTTGAGTTTTTTATTTTTTCAAAATAGTGAGTTTCATCACTATTTTTATATTTTGAATCTAGTGTAGGTTTTCAAAATCACTCGTGTAAAGATAATGAGCATGTAACTATTTTAATTTTTAGTATATAAACCTTGTCCCTATATAATGCGGTTTATGTAAAATTGTGAATTACTCTGGGATTTCTGAAGCTCTCAATTTTTTTTACTTTTTCTTTACCATAACATAAATAAACACTCCTTCTAAAAGTCACAATGTAATGATATAGTGTAATTTTATATTCCAGTACACATCTTGTCACACGTCCCGTATATCCACCTAACATAACACTGCGTCTTACTACCGTTCGGTTTACACGTTTATGTAATAATTACGCTATGTTCTTAAATCAAGTATAAAAAACAACACCCCCCAGCCCTAACCATTAACTCATCACTATGAAAGGGTAATCCCACATTTCACAAATTATAAATTTTTCGACCATGGGCCGGGGAATCGAATCCGGGACCCTTAGCTCAGCAGGCGGACACGGTAACGATGAGCTAAGGGCGTCGGACTCCACCTGACTAATTGTGGAGGGCAAGTTAATGTATATTTTTTGAAAATGTCTCAGCATTTGCGTATAAGTAGACCGAACACCTAATTACATCCTGCTGCGATACTAACCTTGATCTCCCCGTCACTGGCAAACCAAATAAGATGAGAATTACGACTACCCTCGTTACGGGTGCAGGCAAACTGATAAAATCACAAATGGCCGAGCACAAAGGGAAGAAAGACAAGTGATCTACAGCATGAGCAATGTGGATCAAGTGGCCGACACAAGTAGCACATGACCCTTGCACCAAATGGTTTTGGTTGAAAAAAATGCATATGCAAACAAAATGATTGACAGCCAACTGGTTGACCCAAAAAAAAAACCAACTTGAAAATTGATTCCTTACTAATGATGATTTTTAGTCCAAAAATTAGCGTATAACCCGAACTTTTAGTAAGACGCGGTGCTAAAAAGATCCACTAACTTGGTATTCTTTTCCTTAGCTTCTCACTCCCAGTTTAAGCTATACGCCGGATAAGCAATTAGAAAGGTAAAATTTAAGGAAATATGCACTCATTTGCGTGGAGGGATAGTGAATAAGCTTTAGGGGGTAAATACTCTACTTATGACCGGAATTCTAACCCCCAATCTTCTCAACACTAGTAATCCAGTTCAATGTGATTTTTGACGCATTGGACCATGTGACCACAAATGTGTTTATTTATTAGAGTTTTAAATTATATTTTAAAAAAAATGTCACAGACTTTACTTGTTATTTTCCGTTTACGATTTTGTTGTCGAACACGTTGTTTGCAATGTATTGACTTGTCGGTCAATTGGTTCATTGAATCCATCTCGATTTACAGCAGGTCCTCTCATGTCGAACAGTTGTATATCTTATCACATGGTCCTAAACGTGTCGCTCAATTGACACACTTTAAGCTTTGAGACATTTTTATTTATTTGGTAAACCAGTTGGCTGTCAATCACTTTGCTTTCTTATGCACGTGGCATTCCAACATTTTTACAGCTTGTCGGCCAGTTTGTAAGACACTCATCACAAGCGCTGTTAATTATTATAATTATAAAGGAAAGTAATACTTTTTATACTATGAATAAATAACTCTAAAACCTGTTATGGTACCAACATGGTCTCTAAGGCGTCACTCTCGTCGTAGACCAGACCATTGTTAAGACAGAGAGATATGGGTTCGATTACGATCGGTGTAT